>CM077804.1:25384071-25671172 GCA_039737535.1 Lagodon rhomboides | reverse complement strand
TGTTGGTTCACATGTGACTCAGGGGAGTGTTTCAGTCCACAAAACTGATTCATTGCTGGAAATGTAATATGATACATTTGTTGATGTTGTTGGAGGGGCTATAGTCCCATCAGAATCAGCGCCAGCACTGCCTGAACTGTAGTGTTTTCTATTATATTATTACTTATACTAAAGCTTCATCATTTTCTGAAACTTGTAAAGAGGAAATATTAACCTAAATATATACTAACTTAACACAAATATCTTCATGTTCTGTTTATTTGGTGTCCAGCCTTGATCCAAAAACAAATTACAAACGTTTATTTAACATAACTCATTTTACATTATAACAATCTGTATGAAAGGATTCGATTGAGCTACACTGAGATATTTAGATCACAACATTTGTTGTATTGAAAGACAGGAAGCAGTGAAACAGGTGTTTCTGTTGACCCGTTACTTTCACACAGAGTCTGTTTTGTTCATTTAATATTCATTTGTCCTCAGTAAGAGACTGAGAGTTTAGTCACACTGACTGAAGATAAATGCAACTCTTAAGTGCCCAAAGTACTTTGAGTCCGGTGCTCTTAGTCTCTTAGTCTTCTTTTATATTCAGTCTGACAGCCCTCACAAACATCAATAAACATGTAAATATCTATGTCACATACATGTAATATGACAGCCCTGACAGCTGACCTGATCCTGACTCAGAATCATGATGCTCATTAGCCACTCATCCGCCCACCGTTGTTTCATGCGCACACACACACACTCTGGTCAGAGATTGGACGGGAGCTAATGAGATGACAGTTAATCCTCAGAGCTGAAGGAAGAGTTCAGTGATGGCCCTCTCTTTTACGCACACACACATGCACAAGGAGGAATACTCAAATTCACACCGATACCAAGTTCACATGACATCGACCTGAAGTCGCCCTTAAAACAGACGGGTGTGTGTTTAAGGTCAGCTGGAAACAAGACAGGTGATTTTCTTAAGAAGTGAGCGAGGAAGAGGAGGAGGTAGAGACGCCATTAAGCACCAGCGGCTCTGTGGCAGCAGAGAGGCCAACAAACAACACAAGGTGCATTTGTAAAGGTAAGATTTCATTTATCTCTCTCATCTGACATTGGACTGTATTTTCATTCATTTCTGTCACTTCACTGGATGTTTGTTCCCCCAGTGCAGACAAATTATAAGGTAGTCTGGATGTCAGCAGGTCAGAAACAGTGTGAGGTCAGTTTGGGACATGGATGAATGAACAGTTTTATTTTAGGTTTACAATGAATGAATGTGTTTGTGCTGCTGAATCAGACAGAGCAGCGCCGACTTTCAATAAGTGAGGCAATGAAGAACGAGCATAATGTTCTTTTCAACGCAGAAATAAATATATATAAAGGATATAAAAACATGTGCACTGACTCTCTGGGGGGATAAGAACAAAAAAAAGTTAATCATGACTTCTTATAACTTCTTCTATTCTCTCTTTCTCTTTGTCTCTTCTGCTCCTTTGTCTCCTGACAATTAGAGGCCAAATGCTCTCTTGTCTGACTGTCTCCATCAATCTGCTTTTTAACAATCTGGACTGTGTAATCCCATTAGGGCTAATCTGGGAGTGCCTGTTAATGTGTGGGCGTGTGTGCACTAACTGGGATGAGGGTGTGTTTCAGAGTCAGAAAGAAATAATTAAAATGGAAAGAAATAGTTCAACATTTTGGGAAATGCAACAGTTTCTTGCAGGGGCTCAGACAAGACTGTAAAGTAAATGTGAAGCTAGCAGCCATTTAATTTAGTCTGGCATGAAGGCTGGAAACGGGGGAACAGCTTGCCTGGCTTTGTCCTAACAAAATCCACCAGCAGGCACCTTTTAACCTCACCAATTAACATGCTGTATTTCATTATCTAATCCGCTCAAAAGTGTTAAAACAATAATTTGTAGTTTTACAGGGGGGTTTGTATGTGCGAGGTATATTTCTTGGCAAGGAGCAGTGATGCCAAAGACAGCAAGAAAGATGTTCCCTCCTGGTCCAACTCTTAATGCTAAGCTAAGCTAACAGGCTGCTGTATGTAGCTTAATATCGAACCTGGTGACATGAGAATGGTGTCGAGGAATAACGTGTGTGTGTAAGTTAGTGTAGGGTGTTACGTTCTCCCCTCAAAACAAAATCACAAACCGAGGTCGCAATGGGGAAACTAACAAGAAAACACTGGAAAGGGATCCTTGGGGTCTATAAGACGATGGCGAAAACTCGCAAAAGCCCACTAAATCTATCAAAAGGATAGAGGAACAAAAAACAAAGGACCCCAAAACCAAAAGTAAAGAGTCACTAGGAGGAGGGATTTTCTGTCTAGAAATAGGGGAAAATAAACCTTGTCACGAAAGAAAAAAAAATATGAAAATGCCACCCCGACACACACACACACAACACACAACCGAGAGAGCAAACTGATGGTGTTTACCCTCTGGTGTCACTCTCACAACTGAGCTGCTGGACCCAGCCTGCTTTTATAACCTAGGCAGGCTGATAGGCTGCAGCTGTGCAACGAGTGCAGGTGCACTCGATCAAGGTGGATCAGGCAGGGGTGGAGTCTAACCTACCTCAACCCATAACATAGGGTACGGATGAAATGCACTGTTCCCTCTGCACCCATTTGCCGGTTTGTAACTTGTTTGGTATGTGATGAGTAGTAACTAGCTGAAACAGTGCGTCTCGCCACCTACCATGGTGGAGTCGGGCATACTTCCGTCAATAAATCATTTCTTCCCTGGCGCTTGTGTACTACGACAATCAAGCTATGACCGTCGCTCGACTTAAGTGTGCATGGAAACATACTGACTGAGGATCCTGTGTGTCAGTGTTTGATTCTGCTGCCCCCAAGTGGTCGAAAAAATCAGTCCGTGAAGGTTTAATGATAAAGAGCAATAAAATAATCAAAGATGCGTCTTTCTTCACAGGTTGGTGCTGTTGCCATGGCGAGGGCTGGGCGCCCTGCGTCTGAGAGCTACATGCCAGTCTGTTACTCAGGGAGTCAGTCGCTCTCGTTCTCCAGTGACGCTGGGACTGCAGGAACGGAGGATGAGGATGATCGCGCACCCATTTTCTCCCTCTCTAAGAGCTCCATGGATGTGGTCATGGCGACAGGGATGCCACACAAGCGGGACCCGGCCTGGACCGTAACGGACCTGAGACGCAGCTCCAGCACCAACACACCCTCTGAGCAGACCTCATTGTCACACAAGTCGCTGCACCCTCACATGTGGCCGCACCTCAAGCCCGCCAACAGCCACCAGTTGTCTCTTACGGCCCAAAACATGGAGGCGCACAATCCTCCTGCTGCCGTCAGCGAGCGGATTATCAACATGCAGCGCTTGAGCCAGTGTAGCGGCAGCACACACAGTCGCAGCAGCACTCCAGACACCATTGTATGGAAAGGTGGGACCTCACGCCCCTCGAGTCTAACCCAGGAAACCCCGTACTCTCCTGCGCCGGAGTCTCTAGTGGCCACACCAACCACAGCTTCTCCCCTCATCTCCCCCCTACAGACACCGACTTTACCACCGGAGGATCTTTTAACGACTTCTTCTTCATTTTTAATCCTGAACACACATCAGCGGAAAGACTTACTGGTGTCCTCCTCGCCCCTACCCTCTCCACTGCTGCCTCCCCTGCAGCCTCACACCTCCTTACCCTTGCCGTCTAACTCCAGTCTCAATCAGCACACCAGCACAGACGACGAAGGCTTCCTGGAGAATAACTTGCTTTCTTTTACATTCCCTTCCCCGATCCCATCGTCTGTCAGCCTAGCAGAAGGAGGTGCGTCATCAGATCCCGGAAGCCTCGTTGATGACGTGATTGAAAAACTACACAGTCCTGGAAGCATGCAGTTATCGGAGAGTGGAGGAGTTAGAAGTCCAGCGCAAATGTCAAGCTCCCTGACGCTGAATTCTCCAGCAAAGATGCAAGAGTCAGGAGCGCCAGTTTGCTGTCTTGAGCTGCCATGGCAGCTGGAGCAAAGCTTGTCAACAGGCCGAAGTTGGAAGACACCCCTTGTTTCTTCTGTGAGCGACTCTCAATTGGGTGACTGCTGCAAGTGCAACTTGAACATCAGAGGGGGCATCAAAAATGTTGAGATGTTAAGGGAGGAAGGGACAATGACTTCACGGCTGGAGCTCGTAGACGCAGCGGTGCAAACGATCACTCCTGTCGGCTCCTTGTGGGGCCTCAAGAAGAACACGTCCAACTCCAACATGGGCTCCCACTCCATTTTGGGCTCACCGCCTGGATCAAGACTGAACCTGAAGTCCTCAGTGGGCTCCAACTCCAACTTGGTGTCACCGTCCTCCAGCATGTTCCCAGTGAGCAGCGGAGAAGAAGAGGAGGAGAGACATGGAGAGACGTGGAACTCCCCACAAGATCCGGACAGTAGGAGGTCATGTCTGAAGATCCAGGGGGAGGACAGGGACGAGCTGGGGAGGAGGAGCAGCATGAAGCAGGTGCAGTGGGACGAGGACGGGATGACGTGGGACATTCACGGAGCATCTGTGGACCCGAAGGTTCTGAACACCGCCATACTGAAGCATCTGGAGGTCCAGAACAGCCCCGAACCGGTGAGACGTAGCTCGAAGAAGAAGAAGAAGGCACCAAAGCCTCCTGTCATATCAAACGTGGTGAAGGCCATGACCCCAGAGCTTAATTCACCTGTCGTGATTGTTACGTCGACTTGTGTAGCGGAGGCGGAGAGTAAGGAGACACCAGACGAGGGTGAGGAGAAGGAGGAGGAAGGCAAAAAGGAGGAAACAGTAGAAGCTGCACGTAGAATAAGCCGAGCAGAGGCAGACACCGCAAAAGAAGAGGACGAGGTGTACGGAGAGGAAGCCACCAGCAGTCCTAAGTCACCCTTGCGAGAGAGTGCACACGGCCGCAAGAAGAGCGTGATCAGGTCGTTTAGGAGGCCGGGGTGGTGTGGATCCTCCAGGAAGGCAGATGGCTGATACTGGAGACTCATCTAATGGCTTTAAGTCCACCGTTTGCACAAAGGCACGACTTATAAACTCTGAATGAAGCTCGGAGAGAGATTGGGAGCAGTTCTCACTTTCACGTAGTTTTTATCCTGCTGGTGTTGGTGAAAAGGTCGAGATGAAACTCATCCTCACACAGATCCACTGTTTAGCTGTAAGGGCATCATATCTACTACAGATGGAGGGGGGGCACTCACTATTCAACTTCCTCCTTTTATCCCCTTCAGTTACATTGCTTCAGGAGATTGTCCCTCTTAACATCGTCCTCTAATCGTCTAGTAATGGAGATGATGAAAGACAGGAGTCAATAAAAAATGTATTTTTAGTTTTAATAATTTTTATTGTTACCGTGCAGCCACAGCAACAAGCTTCAAGGGGAACTCACGTCTTTGCATTTGTGGATAAAGCAGTATAAAGCCTTTTGTGGCTCTGGAGGAAGCTGCATGTGATGTGAATTGCAGTTCTCTCCAGTGATGTCAGCTGCATTGTGGGTAATGTAGGCAGCGGATTTTGGAATTTAAAAAAAAGCTGATATCTCTCATTCTGCTGTATCGACTTGTTTTCAAATATAACGAGTCCAACAGTGTTATAGATGCTTTTCAAAACCCTGCGCCTACATTACCCACAATGCACTTTGCCACTGAGTGACATCCCTGGAAGCAATTGATCAGATTACATGCAGCTTCCTCCAGAGCCACAAAAAGGCTTTATACTACTTTATTTTCTTTATACTGTCTGCAGTAGTACTCCTAAAGACCTGTGACACACTTTAATGTGTAAAATTAGCCTTTAACGTGGAGCAGCGAGAGCGCTGAGGCTTTATCTCCCTGGGTTTTGCCTCTCAGGCTACATTTAGCTGCCCTAACTTGTCGGTTGTGGTTGTTAGGACTTATATTCTGTAACTTCACTGTGCCCCCCTCCCCAACACTTCTGAAAAACATGCATATACACTTTCTGTTTAGTGATTGGCAGAAACGTTTCTAGTGACGTCTTCATGAAACTTACGGGCGAATTAGTAAAACAACTACCTGAATGTAACTCATTCGCTCATGTAGATGTGCAATAAAACCACATGTTGCCCTCGTGTCTCTGCTGCTCTAAAAATGTTTGTTTTGTTTTCAAATTAAAAGGAATTCAATGAACGAAAAGTACTTTTATGGGTCCAGTTTTTAAGTATTTTTATTCTATGCTATTTTGTATTAGAGCAAAGTCATGTCAGCAGATATTCTTAAAATATTCTGCCTCCTCTCTCACGCTTGACAGAGAAAGTCTGCAATAAAAAAACGTTGAAGCATACTTAATTCATGGTCATCCAACCAAAGAAATCAACGTAAATGTCAAATGTCACCTCGCTCACACAACAAGTCTGTCTCCAAAGCTAACGGTGAAGCTCCTGAACGTAACTGTGCACAAAAAGATCTTCACTTCACTTTATTTAGCTCTGTTTTAATTATTTTGTACACTTTTTGGTTTGCTACACTTTTTTTTTTTAAAGAGGATTCTTGAGTTTTGTTTGTTATAAATCTTTGAGCCTATTCGAACGTGAGACAACATAATCTCCTCCAGGTAACATCTCCCTCTCATCACAGCTGACACATTGTTATGGTTGCACATGTCAGAATTAACTCAAATATTTACTCAGATAATTACACCGGAGAGTAAGAGTAAACACCGACTCAAAAACACACGGCTGAGACATGAAACTCTCCCTCCCTCTCCTCCCACGCTCACTCCACTCGTCCACTGTGGAAAACAAAGCAGTCGGGTTGTGTGTAAACTTGGTGAACCACCGTCGGGAGGTTCGACCATTCAGGCGCTGCCATTCAGATGAGCGGGCACATTCTCTCTCATTCACCACAGAAAAAAGCTCCACTCACTAGTGGCTTCCACTGCAGGTATTGTTGTCATATTTTCACAGATGTGTGTAGAGCAGGCGAGAGTCTCTTTTCATTTAATTAGTCTTATTTTCTGGTCTTAAAGGGTCTATACGCCCAAATCATACAAAGATGTGTTTTTCCACTGACTTCTTGTGGCGTCTAGCAGATAGTTTCAGTTCATTTGTTCTGGCTCGCTTGGCTTTGAGGTTTCTGTCTGTGAGCTTTCTGCCTCGACAGCAACGGTTTTAATCGGGACTGTTGATTATTCAGAGTATATTTCCACTGACAACTGTAAATATGTTATGGAAAATATTAGAAAGAATGATATATATGTTGTTTTTTTCTGTATGAACCAACAACTGCAGGCTCATACTGATTTTAAAAATGTGATAACAACAAACATATTGGCTAAACATTGCATGACAATACTTTTGAAAGAGATCCCTTCAGTTAGTTTTGTTTTTTAAATTGTGATCAAGGCCTGTAAAGTAGTAGCTTTGAGAGGCCGTAGCCTTCTTATCTCCACTGCTCAAAAGTCCCACTTAAACATGCTAAGATTGGCTTTTGTGTGCAATGGGAATGTTTACACTCTGCACTTACACCGGGATCCACTGACTCTGCAGTAGACAAGTTTTTTTCCTATGAAAGCTGCTCAGTGGTGTTTTGAAGCCAAAAAAGCTCAACTTCCCGGCTATGAAAATACTTGAATCGCAGACCGAGCCAGCTAACTTCTCAACTTTCCAAATGTTATTGGACCGAATGGCTCAAATTATGACAGTGAACTGAGTCATTTCAGGGGGTATGCTACGTTCAAAATTATTTTTCCACCGTATTACAGATGCTTCTTTCACAATGGGCGTCACCAAGTTTAAAAAAACCTGTGTAGACCCGATTAGCTAAAAGCTAATTAACATATGCATACGCTCACAGTACCAGTGTGAACATGTTGATATTTAGCAAGTATAATGTCAAAAAGCATGTTAGCATGCTAACATTTGCTAACTAGCACTAAACACAAAGTACAGCTGAGGCGAGGTAGGTCTGTTGGTTGTGTTGCTTACGAATGTGATGTGAATACGTTAAGTAGCTAACGTGACATGATCCGAAAAAAAGGAATTGGTTTGTCTGAGTATTATAAGTGACGTAGGCTACATAAGTATCTCAGCACCGAGACATGTGGCTCTCAGACACGACACTGAGGTTTGATTCCCATGTGGAGCCATCTCTTTTCATAACCTGCTACTGCAACAGGAAACAGAATTACAAATGACTCTCTACCATGTGTGGAACCAATCACATTGCGATCTGTTGCATACTGATTGGCTAGACTTGACGTGCTGAAAACACGGTCACAATAATGCTCGCTGGGGCTGATGAAAACCTTTCAGTTTCCATTTGTTTGTTGGTTTGTGAGCAGAATTACACAAAAACTACCGAACGGATGTCCATGAGACTTAAACAAAGGACGGGTCACGGCCCCAAACAGACCCCATTAACATTTAGTGTGGGTCCAGATAAAGGGGCGGGTCCAGGAACTGTTCTAGAACAGATCTAGAAATCAGTCTTGTTTGGGTTGCTGATTTCTATAAATGAGTCTAATTTGATCCGGATCCAAATATAAATCCAGAACCGGCGATTTAAATGTGAATCTCTTTCATATTGGATTACGCCTGATTGAATTAAGGAGACTGAGGTATGCACTCTACTGAATGCCATTCTAGTGTTGACCTGTGATATCACGTCAGAGCATCACGAAATGATTACAACTCCTCTTCAGCAGGAAATTAATGCACAACAACATTTCTACTGAGTCGTGTTGACACGGGATGAACTATAGATTTGGGATATCAGAGATTGAGGTCATGCTGAGGTCACTATGTCACTCCTCTCAGTCACGTGACCTGATGTTTGTTTGTGTACAGTGTTGTGTTTCCTTTGTCCTGCGTGCATGTGTGTGTGTACTGTGACCATACTATACTGTATGTATGTGAAAGTGCTGATGGGACCCCCTGAAATCCTCTTTTTTCTCAGCGGCAGTAGAACATCACAGCCACAGGAGAACAATCCAGGGCTTTGTTGTGACACGGCTCATTGTCCCCGGAGGTGTTTGCTCGTGTGTGTGTGCGCTGTACCTGTGCATGTACATCTGTGTGTGCTCGCTGCCTGGTATAAATAGCGTGGGATGTGTGCCGGCCGGTGATTCTGTGTGAAGACGATGGCTGTGCCCGGACCTCCTCTGCTTCTGCTTCTATCTCTGCTGCTGCCGCTGCTGTTGAGCAAGGCGTCTCTGCCCGCAGCTGCATACACACTGACCCCCGGACGACAGCCACAGCACAAGATGCTCCACCTGGGTGAGGGCGGAAACACACCTGCAAACAGCTACAGACGAACTTCAACACATTTTTAGATTTTCTCAGTTTGTTGTGACTTTTTTTAAAACGTTTTTTTTTTTTTTTTGTGATTCCTCTCCTCAGACTGGCCCAAAGACTGCGGTATGGCTCACTTCAAGCCCAACATGGCTGAGAGGATCGTGTCTGGGAACGAGGCCAGACCTCACTCCTGGCCCTGGCAGGTCTCTCTGCAGGTAATCTAAGGACAATTTGAAGTACTTGTACATTTTAGAGGCAAATATTCTTAATGCACTTTCACTGATAACTTTAGTTCCGACTTATTTTGCTGCATCAGAGACGGAGTTTTAAAATTATTATTATTCCTTTCTGTCTGCAATTAGATGAAAAAACTCTGGTTCCAATAATCACAAATATGCCGAATAACGGATCAGTTAATTGATCAGGCTGATAATCAGTTGACTCGTGTGTCTTTTACTTTTACTTTTACATGTACTTTTGATACATAAGTACATTTATCATATACCTTATGTGTTGTTTCACCAGAGTAATATCGTAACACGATATCTGTACTTTTACTCAAGTATGACTTTTGGTTACTTTAACAACACGAGTTGATGTGTTTTCAATTAAGTGGATTAAATGTCAGAATATTAGTGAAGAAAAATACCCACGAGACAAAAGGGACGTCTTCAAATTGCTTGTTTTGTCCGACCAGAATAATTATCAAACTACTTGTCACTTAATTTGCTGTCAGTCACTAATTCAAGAATTAACCAGGTAAATAACTTTCTCTAAAAAAGAACAAATGGCAGGATGGATGAGAGGTAGGTATTGAAAAACAGCAGCTCTTTGGATCCAGGTGCCAGAGAACAGATAAGACTTGTACTTTGTTTAGTGATCAATAAGTTAAAACCAAAAAATACTTAACGTGCCAAGGCTTTTTACTCTTTGCACAGCAGTTTGCATTGGTATTTTTGGTTCTCACCGTCTCAGCCACAATATTCTGCAGCAACAAAGCATTTATAAATATAGTTATTTATGTATTTATATAATAAGTTTTGGCCCTTGAGAGCAGGGTGCCTGGTGAACTGCTAGTTCTCACGTACGTAATCTTTCCTTGAGATCTACGAGGACCATTCAAATGTTCATCTTTGAGTTGACCTCTAACAAAATGTCACATCACTGAGGAGGCCGTCTGCTCTCTGTCGCAGGTTCGTCCCAGAGGAAGTAAACATTACATTCACGTCTGTGGAGGAACGCTCATCCACAAGAACTGGGTCCTAACCGCAGCTCACTGTTTCCAAAAGTAAGAAATATCCATTATTACAGAAACATTAAGAAAAAACACAGTGAGAAGCACAGAGGCCTGACTCCAACTCTTCTCTCAGGGGTAAAGCAGAGGATGCTGGGAGCTGGAGGATCGTCCTGGGGAAGCACCAGCTGAAGCGCTCAGAGACAGCAGAGAGGATCTTCCCGGTGAAGAGGATCTACAGACACGAGAACTTCCGGTACCCGGCTCACAGCGAGCTGGACTACGACATCGCCCTGGTGAAGGCTGCCACAGACATCAACCCGTCGAACTTCATCCGCTACGCCTGCCTGCCGCGCAAGCAGACCAGCCTCAGCCCGGGACACTACTGCTGGGTCACCGGCTGGGGAGACACCCGGGGTGAGTGGAGGGAAGAGGGGGGGCGTGAAAAGTCTGCAGGAGGCCGACAGGCTCAATACTGATCTTCATACGAAACAGGATGAGTTTGGATTAAAGTGATGCAACCAACATGACTCAATATTTAGGATGGTTACAGAGTTGAATAGGGAGTAGTAGAAATACAAATGCAGTTTAAATGATTTAATTGTATTAAACACATTTCAGGCGGGAAGGAGAACGTCTCTCTGGCAGAAGCCCTGAATCAAGCACGCCTGCCCATCATCGACTTCAAGACCTGCCGGCAGAAGAAATTCTGGGGCGATCGTGTCCGAGACTCCATGATCTGCGCCGGGTTCAGGGACAAAGAGGACCCGCCTGCTGCGTGCCAGGTCAGATATACAAACTGTGTTAAAGAAGTGAGAGTCTGAGTTATTCTACTTTGTACTTCTGTCATTTTTATTTTGTTTTTAATTCAGTTTCAGTGTTATTTTTTATGTTTTTTTCAACAAGCTTATCATCTTTTTTTAAATCTTGAACCGGCTGAAATGAGCTTCCATACAAATACTCTACCTGTTGTATTATTAAGATGCAAAATAGTGGTAGGATCCAAAGTCCCCCTTTACTGACAGTTGATTATGATAAAATAATCAATAATTAGGGATCCTTCATATCCAAAGAACATTTTAACACATGAACAATTAACAGCCGAAACAATATTATCGTCTCACTAAATGGCTTGATTGGTTTCACTCTGTAACCTAGTTTAAAGTCTAGTTTAACTGGTTATGAAACAGTCTTAATTAAATACTGACGAGCTGCAAATGAGGTCTTTGGTGAGAATATTAGCCTTTTCTGTGTAGTTACGAGCGATCTTGAATGCATGTGGGGGCCGCCAGAATCAACAAAAATGAAGGTCCCTCTCATGCAGCTTTAACTAAAATGTTTTTTCACACCTCGTTTATAAAAACACTGTCGTCTCTCCTTCAGGGTGACTCCGGTGGTCCTCTGCTGTGCCAGCTGGGACGCGACCGCTGGGAGGTGCACGGCGTGGTGAGCTTCGGCCCGATCGGCTGCACCGTGGAGAACAAGCCAAGCGTTTTCACCCGCACAGCCGCCTACATCCCCTGGATCGAGGCCACACGCATCAGGGACTTCTTCCTGCACTGAGCGTTACCTTCAGACTGACAGCAAACATAAGCTCCGCTCTGTTTTATGTCTGATGTCCACAGACTGTTTTTCTAGAAGCCACCAGGAACTTAAACCACTTCAAGATGTAAATACACGTTCTGAATGTGCAACAATCGTCTTCCAGCAGTCGACACTACGCGCTACTCTGGTTTGGAGCACTGCATAGTAAACACTACTCACCACCTTTTACATCCAGTCAACATTTGTGCAATAAAATCCGCTAAAAGCAGAAATCTTTGTCAACGTTTCCCATTTTTTTATTATAGTTTTTAAACACAGCGGGTTTATGGAAACACATAAACAGCACGCACTTCCAGTACAGCTTTACAGTGTGAGAGCACTGCTTCAATAAATACAAGAGTAGAACTGACCGTAAGGCTTCGCTCTGTGTTTGTGGATCGTTAATCTCTTTGCTCTTCCCCAACTGAAGAGTCTTTCAGTCCAAAACCAGAACATGAATCACTGCCATTCATCCAGTGAAACACATACACCATCTTACAAATTGGCTCTTTTAACCCACATTTCATGGGTTCGCTGATTTTAAAACTAGCATCAAAGAAGACTAATAAGTCTCCCATAAACAAAGATATAACAAACAACACTCCTCTCTTTAACATCCTCTCAGGTTCTATTCAGATCAGTGACAGGATGAATGAAGAGAGGGGTGTTACAGGACGGTCTACATCTGGATCTCCAGTGGAATCGAGTCCGCATTTTCACATCTTCTCTTTCCCAGAACGCTCCTGGAAAGTAAAAGTGGCGATGAGGGGGATGAACCAGCGAGCTGGGATCAGCTCACACGTCCCTGAAAAGCACACTGCGTTTGACCAGAGTCCTCTTGGCGCTGTGGTTAAAGGCTGTGTCCTCGGAGAGATATTTGGCCCTAATGTGGAAGCAGATGTGTGGGGGGGGAGTTAGTACAGCCTGGACGACGACGAGGAGGAGCCGGTGATGTGGTCCCAGTTGTTGTAGAGAGCGTAGGCACCAGATAAGGCTAAACCAGCCAGACCTCCTCGGGCTACACCCTTCAAGCCACCTGCAAACACACAGTTGTAGCAGAATGAGCGATGGAGTCGAGTATGAGAATCAAATAAACACTCATCCAAACCATCCGTCAGCCAGCTTGTTGCTTTAATTCAGACAGATGATTAGAGATCAACACACTCGTCACACAGTGTGAAGTGATTTGTCAATTATTTTTCACCTTTAAGTGCTTTACAGAAACATTTAATATATCATACACATCATTAATATCATTCATTGTTCCATCCTCTGTATTAGACCGATCGGTTATCGGGCCAATATTCAGCATTTTTCTGTCAAGGAATTACTCAAGAACTTGTGAAACCACAATATTTCAATATGGAGAGAAAATAAAGGTTAAAGTCTAGTTACCTTCATCTCATCTCTATTACAATCAATAACACCTGGGGGTACACTGTGCAGTAATGACAGATATGACAGAAAAGACACCTACTTCCTGACTTGAAGAGCATCCCGGTTAGCGTCCCAGCAGCCACTGTGTTGATGTCGTCCTCTGCTCCTCTGGCCTTCTCTATCGCCACGCCGAAGACGCTATATAACAAGGCTGCAACGGAAGAGGAGCCGCACTTAGTTTTGTTTTATAAGAGGCAGCAAAATAAAATCTTATAACACATCCGTCTTACACTCGAGTCACTTGAAAACTGACATACTGACATAATACATACATACATTTCTATCCCTGGGATGATCTAATATGCCTGATACATTATTTATTTACATTTACATTATAACAGTCTTACCGACAGAGCCCAGAGAGTTGGCCCATGAAGCACCCTGTCGAGTCACCATGTTGATAATCCTGCAGAGAGAGAAAGCAAACATTTAGAGGACAGGTCAACTAATCCATGTGTGATATTAGAGCTACTGATGCTGATAAACTGAACTCTGGCCTCATACTCACTGTACGTTACGAGGTTTGGACCACGCCATGTCGCTAGTCTCCTTCAGACCCATCCTGAGACCATTTACAGCTCCCAGCGCTGCTCCTGTCATCCAAACAAAGAGGCAGAAAGACTGAGCGACACAATCAGCAGATACAAATAACAATGGACACTAAAAACTGTTTGATATTCAAATTCTAATTACACTAGATATGATGTGCCAAAAAGTCTGTGGTCACCAAAACATGATTGTTGAACGCGTCACTCTAAAACAATGAGCCTAAATCCGCAATTATAACAGCCTTCACGCTTCTCTAATGCCTTGCTCAGACTACACAGCTTGTAAAGTCGTCTGATCGCTGTTCGCACTACAAGACTCTCCCGAGATGTGACACGGAAGTGATGCGATCCAAGCAGTTGTTTGAGCGCTGATTGGCATCAAATAAGAACAAAGAAGAAGAAAAAAATAGTATGCGTGAGAGGACAAGAGGAAGAGAGGTAGAAAAGAGAGGGGTGTCTGCTCTCATTGGCTTTAGCTCATCCTGATCAACGATTCAACCACATATTCAGCCTGTTAGATATCCAGAGGCTTCAGCGAGCTGTTGATCAGCTCCTGGATCGCATCTTCAGATAGTTCACGATCCTAGATTTTTTTAATATAATATTTCCCCTTTAAAAAACAGCCACAGACGTAAAGTGAAGGAAGTAAACTGTCTGGGCCGTCTACATACTTATAACCACTCTATGCTTCAGTTATGCAAACTACAGATAAAAAACTTCTCCTTTTTAATAAACGTAAGCTGATTGGCACTTAGATGTTACAGGTG
This sequence comes from Lagodon rhomboides, assembly GCA_039737535.1. Taxonomy (NCBI): domain Eukaryota; kingdom Metazoa; phylum Chordata; class Actinopteri; order Spariformes; family Sparidae; genus Lagodon; species Lagodon rhomboides. The sequence continues at coordinate 25,656,359 of CM077804.1, read as the reverse complement.
TTAATGATCTCTTACCTGTCATGCAGGATCCTCCGATGGTAAAGAAAGCCAGCTCAAACCTCCCTCTTGTTTTATTGGCACCTGTCGGTAGGATGAACTCATCTGTGTCCTACAACACAACATCACCAGCTATTACAGTCAGAACAAACACATTATTCCACGACAGATACAGAAAACAACTACAACTCCACGTTTAGCTTCAGCTGTAGCTTACCTGAACCAGGTAACGAGGGTCGACATTGAGGTAAGGGGACAGAGGACTCATCCCAGTCACTGAAATGACATTACAACATATATGTTAGCTAACTCTTGATATAAATACACGTGTAAACACCAATTACAGAAATATAAAGGCTATGAAGCTAACTGACAGTACAGTTAGCGGTTAGAGGTAGCTTTTAAGCTAACCAAAGCATTATGACAGCAGCTAACTTAGCTAGCGTTCTGGTAACATTACATCAGGCTTACAGGGAACACCGGCGAGCTCCGTGTTGGAGTATTCAGGGGCGCCACCTCCAAAGAGACCCCCGAGACCGGCCTTGCCTCCTCCCGATCCTTGCGAGTTGTCCATGGCTGTGAAAGATCTGAGGGGTCACCTGGCGAGGACTGGAGCCAGGGGCTGGGGAGCTGCTAGCCGAGCCGACCTGGCTAACGTTAGCAAGCGAAGCTACGTCGCGAAACTCAAAATCCAAGACGGATTTATCAATGACGAGCTGCGAGATTCACCGGCAGCAACAGTCGCTGTCCTGTTGAAGCGTTTGTTAAACCCTTCGTGATTTTTCCAAGTGGAAACACCGGGTTCTCGTTTCAGACTACCGAGCTCAGAGTTCACGTCATGCCCCTGACCTCCAGCAACATGCTCTGCCGTAAAGCGACGACCGACGCAAAGATGTCGTTACGTCACGATAACAAACCGCGAAATGTGGGGGGAAACTGACAATGTTGCTATAAAAATCATTTTTATCCCATGATTTCAAGACTATAAATCCTTTAAAAGCGATAAGTTAAGCGATAAAACCGCCTTCATGGCGTTAGCAAGTCCCACGATTTTACGACACCTCCACAGGTCTGGGATCAGTTTACTTCACCCGAGGACTCAAGATGGGAAGCCGGCAGGACGTTACAGAACTGACCGCAGAACAGCAGGAGAGATTCACGAGGTCAAAACTGCAAAAACTTGTGTTTTTAGACCTAATTTGATCATATTGGTGAAACATTTTACAAAAAACTGATGAATAATGCTGGAAGTAAAAGAAATAACAGCAATTGTTTACTGGAAAGTTGCAGTTGATGTTGATAATACTTTGTAAATGGTTAATAAATACTGAGAGTGGCATGACCTCAGTATTTCTAAAATCCTGGCTATGGCCCTGGTGACAGATGCACTTTGATATATTTTGCCTCTTATAACTGAACGTCCATAGAATTTTATTTTCCCGTCTCATTAAACATATCAATGTTCATTAAATTAAAAACTTTATTGATCAATTATCAGAATCAGAATTCCTTTATTGTCATCACACACAAGTAATTAAGTGAGCAGTCCTCCTGACGATGCATTCACACATTAAAGTGACAACAGTTAAAGACTTGTATACAAATAAAGCAGTAGGGTTAGAGTACACTTTATGTACAATAGTGCCAGGAATAAATAAATGTAATAACATATAAATAAATATACATTCACTGTGCTGTTGGAAGTAAACATTGGTGCATGACAGAACCGTTGGTCTGTCTGAGCTGAGGAATGTAGACATAAAAAAGTGACACAGAATAATAAAATACCCTGAATAAATCTTCAGCTCACATGCAAAGTTCAGTACAGTCTGACTCTCTTAATTTCTACATGTCAGTGCCAAGTGTCTGTTTCCATGTTATGCTAGTTATGCTATCATTCTGAAATGTGGCATTTCTGTACAATGATTAAATCTCGGTGCTGTATCGTAGGCAACTGGACTTTCTTGGAGACGTTTCACCTCTCATCGAAGAGGCTTCCTCGGTTCTAACTAACTGGAGAGGACTTGGCAGGATTTTAAACTCTGTGTGGGAGTGTCCTCATAATGTTTTACTTTAGTACTTCAGGTATATCTTGATGTTAATAACCCACATTTGTTCTTTTACTAGGCTCAGGAGTGCAGCACTTTTACTGGAACCTGTTGAAACCGGTCAGAAGGAACACTGCAGTTCCCTCCATCCACCACAGGGAGGCAGCAGAGAGCTGACAGTGAAGCCTGACCAGCTGTAAAATAAAAGGTCAAACCTCTTGGGTCTGCTGCTCCTCAGTCCTCCTTCTAATTAGGCCTGATTTAATTGACTGATTCAGTTAAATTTGTTCCCGGTCAGGACGGATACGAGTCCAATTTCCACGACTCTCTTTGCATCTGCTGGGATTAAACAACTCCCACATGACACCTGTCACGCCTTCGAATGCTTCAAATGTTTTTCCACAACTTTTTAAAAACCTGCTGGATGCTTACCCATGATGCAACAGAACAGAGAGAGAGAGAGAGAGACCACACACACACATGCACACGTACACGCACATTTGTGCGGCGCAGGCCCCGGCCATCTGCTGCCGGTCAAAGGGACAGAGGCACTGAAGGAATTTAGTGTGTTGAATTTCCCGAATAACAGAGCATCTTATTTGGATTCTGCCATTGTATGTGTGTATTCAGAAGGGGCCAAGTGGAGCGATGAAGTTTGCCATTGTCGCCCAGTGTGGGTGTTTTCAGACTCTCTGGCATGATCTGTGAGTTAGTGTTCTCTGTGTTGCTGCCCAGTGTGCCCACTGTCTTTCCCACAATGCCCCATTCAGCCCTGGGCCTCTCTCTCTCTCTGCTCGCTCTCTCTCTCTCTCTCTCTCTCTCTCTCTCTCTCTCTCTCTCTCTCTCAGACTGAGAGCTGCCACCCATTTTGTGCCTCTGGCTAATCATCATCATCATCATCATCATCATCACCCTCATCATCATCCTCATCATCATCATGGTTGGGCTGCGAACCAAATTTTCAGTTATGGGACAAAGTAGCCGTGATGTCATCCTCTCTATCCCCCTTTTTTTTTTTCAGCCACTCTTGTTTTCATCTTCTCCCTTCATTTCCTCTCTCTCTCTCTCTCTCTCTCTCTCTCTCTCCCTTTCTTTCTGTCTCTCTGAGCTCCCAAACACAAAAGACAGAGAGGCCACGACAGGACCCCAGTGTATGCTGGTTGTCAAGGAGACAAGGAGACAGTGTTGGGTCTTTAAACTGCCTCAGAGGGGTGTGTGGAGTTAGGGGGAGTTGGCCTTATTTACATGGGAAGAGGACAAGGGGAATGAGAGAGAGAGAGAGAGAGAGAGAGAGAGAGAGAGAGGGGTTTGAAATACAACTTTTGAGCAGCTTATAGGTTCCTCGCTAAAATCATTCCCCGCCGCTCGGTCATCAAATATTTACCAAGCGAGAGGAAATCTGGAGCTGTTCATTATGTGGAGAATGCCCGTGCATACATAGTAATGTAAATCAACCTGTCGTCTCCCCTCACTTTCTGTCTCACACACACACACACACACAACACACACAGCCATGCTTTTGATTGTTGGGAGCTCTGGGCCCCAGTGTTGGCAATGGTGGGAGCGCTGACTGCAGAATACATTACCAGATGCTCGAGGAGTGTTTCTTAGCAGTTCTGAGCTGAAACACGAAAGCACTAAAAAAACTCGACTGAAAACAGGAAAAACAGACTCAGAAGTGCTACACCCAGCGCACCCCCACCCATCCTCATCCACACGGTCGTCTTGTCTTCCTCGCTGATCCCGTCCAGAGGATTTTTTTTGTCTGCAGCGGTCACATTATGTCTCTCTCTCTCTCTTTCCTCTCAGTGATCATGAGGGGGCTGAGGTTGCGGGCTCGACTCCAAGCCCGAAGTTCAATATCAACCCCCCAAAAAACTCCACAATGAAGGCAGGAAGGGCAGGGAGAGGACGAATGAGCCACCCACTGCTGCATTCACCGCAGAAAAAACCCCCATGTGACTCTCCTCTTTTCTCTCCGTGTACTTTGTGTGGTTGTAGAAGGAAACTTTTAACTTCACAGATTTTTTTTTCTCAGTGAAAAGCAGAAATCATAAAAACAAACACGGGTCACGCGAGGTGTGACTTCAGGGACACGCTGTGTAATATTCACTCTGCAGATGTTTGAGGGCGAGCTTGCACAATCAATTTCCCCTTTAATTCCCCAGACGTCTCCAAACCCCGAACTCTCCCTCCTCCTCCTCCTCCTCTTCATCCTCCTCCTCCCTCTTTCTTTCTGTTATACATGTGCATGCCTCGTAGAAACCATGGTGAGCTGGGTGTGTTTCCTCCTCTCTTATTACACACATGGACGTGCGTGATGTCCACTTAGACAGCAGAGAAAGAACACAGGAAAAAGGAGAAGTGGGAAAAACGCCATGTTGTGGCCTTTTCCCTTCATTTTGTCTCAAGTATCCGCTGTTTTTCACCCCCGTCTTTCCTCCCCTCTCTCGGTATCTGAGGCGTGTTTGGTGATTAGTATGCAGAAAGGAAGCTGATTTGCATAATTAAGAGCTACAGAGAAAAAGCGACAAAGTTTTGTTAGTTTTATAGCTACGAGTTTAATAGTGTACAAAGAGTTATTCCCGCTCAAAAAAAGTTAAAAGTTCATCGTTCAACACATATTTTTTCACTGTTTTTTTTTTTTTTAGACACACATGTAATTCTTTTTAAAAAGGAATTCAGAGACAGTGGTTAATACTCACAGGAGTGGTAACAAAGTTAGTAACCTACACTTGAAGAGTAGATTAATGTTCGTACTACACTGTTAATTGTCACACTCATAGTTTACAAAAAGGCACAGAAGGCAAGCAATGCTGATCTCAGAAGGCTCAAGTTAATACAGAGAACATCAGAGAGACTCCAGTAAATCACTAATAATGACACGTGAAGGATGTTACGTCCACCAAATTACTCTCCGCAGTAAGGCATAATGTTTCTTATCTGAAAAGGTCATTTAATGTTATTTTTCACGTACAAAATAGAATATAAAAATACATTATAAACTTGTTACAGGTGTTACGACTCCACGGTTTCTTTTTTTTGTTTTCTTCGTACGTCAAGGCATCAGTGTGTGTTTGTAAAACCTCTCGAAAAGAGCGGATACACATGCAAAAATATATTTATATATATGGACGACTTCATCTCCAACAAAACAAACAAACAAACAAACAAGAAGATCAAATATAACACTGTTCTCTGGAGGTATCCCAACCTCACATCAACATCTCGTCACACACCGTAGCTGCTGCTTTAATACTGCATCCGATTCAAATGAGCCACTTTTTTGTGAAGTTTTTTGGCACTGAGAAGAGTTACGGATGTAGAAGTCTGGCGAGACATCTGATCAATCTGCATAAACCCAAATGACATGATAGCAGTGGATTTAGGTGAAACATTGTTCCGTCGCTCTCAATAAATAAAGGCACTGCCGTCGAAGCTCATACAATACTGTAGTGTGAAGAAGGCAAAGGCATCGTTGTGTAAGTCCTCCAGATTTAGACAAAGGAAGTGCACGCTTCCCCCTCTGTGCTCGGTGTTTATGCTGTTTATGTTGATTCAGTTGGATGCTTTAAAGTAACAGCTCGCCCAGAAATGAAAAAATCTAGTCTCTAGTCTAGTTTTGTAGTCGACAAAACATTTCTGGAGCGTCACAGGAAACAAGTGTCACAGCGTTCTGCCAAACAAATGAAGCAGCTGAAGACTTTAAAAGGGGAAACATGTATAGCGTAATCGAAGCCTACGGAAGCCGCGAGATTACACACGGATTTGAAAACACGTTATACACGCCCTCTACGCGCCGTGTAACTCTGTGTTTTTCCAGCACGCCTTGAGACATCCGATCACCAGCACTGTTAGATGTTGGCACCCAAGAAGCTGATGAGATTAGATCAAGGTATCGGATTTGTTATCAGATATCAGGAAGTTTTTTGAGGCTGGATTAGTACTGAAGTTCGACACCCAGCTCGAGCAACAGTGAAGATTTTTCTCCTAAACTGGCGATGAAAAAAAACGTGTCATTATAATAACGACACCATCAGTGTTTAGATTATTTCCCCATTAACTTCGCTTTTGTTATGTCTTTCTGTCGCCGCCGGCCACGAAATCATCCGTGGAAAATGAAGCCTGACTGGTGATCCAAGCAGATAGAAATGCTGCAGCCTGGCATCGTTTCGATTCGCTTTCTCGTCTCCATTTCGAGACTAAATGAATGAATAAACGCAGGTTTTGTCCTGTTGGATTGGAGAAAAACAGCAACAACGATAATCACCAGTAGGGGAAAAGTCAATCAAGTTAAGACCTCAGCGCTCGTGGAGACATGGATCAGGTCAGACGAGCTGTTTTTGTTTTGTAACGTTTTAAAACAAATCCACTTCAGTTGTTTAGCAGAACGCTGCGATGCTGTTTCGCTGTGAAGCTCCAGAAATGTTTTGTGGACGACGAAGCTTCACCTGACTTTCCATCCGTATGAGGATGAGAAGATAAAGACTGTAGTTTCATTTTTGGACGAACTGTTCCTGTAAAAAAAAACTTCAGAGACACTCTGAATTTTGGATTCCAGTTTGTTGTTTTTCCTCACTGAGCACCATTTTTAACACATCATTGGATTCACATGTTACATTTTAAGGGAGAGTGTGTTAATATACGAATACATCAACACTGATTATAATTTGTTATGATGAGTTATTAACGTATGTTGGCCCAAAAAAAGATCCGGGTTAATCGGGAGGTGCCAGGTGAGGAAAAACGTGACAAAACATCAGCGTGTCTCTTTCAGTTTAGTGTTCACGGAGGGTTCCTGTGCTGGATGAGTACCATCGTTATCAGTATAGTTACCGTGTTATTAATGAGTCATTAATATTATTGCATCACGTGGACTGAGGGCAGCTCGGGGAGACAGTTTGGCACAGCCAGGGGTCGGCTTAGGAGCCCTTCACCAGTTCAGGGGCCCGTCCCCCGTAAAGTCTACTGGTGCTACTGACTGGGATTTCAACCGTCGAATGATTCTATACCATTCTGGCTTTGGACTTTTGGGAAGGAAAGGCACGTTCGGTAAAGTTTAGGTTAGGACTTGGTGATGGGCGGGGTCCTGAGGATTTATTCCCATGATCGCTGTCGTCCGGTTGGCTGGTTAGACAGAAGCAGCCGGGGTTGTTCCCAATGTGCTGGTCTGGTTGGCTGAGCTGGGGGAGTGGCGGGGGGCCGTGGGCCAATGAGCACGCCAGCGGGGCAGAGATGGGCGGGTCATCAGTGGGCGGAAAGGTCAGAAGGTCAAGGGGTCATGGGTTAGTTGCCGTGGCAGCTAGAGTTAGACAGACAGAGACGGACAGACGTGGAAAGGAAACAAAAAGGGCACATAAAAGGGGACATAAAAAGAAAAAAAGATAGAAGAGAGATTAGTGTCAGCTAGTGGCGTCAGGATGACAACAAGGCAGATCTACTGCAGTCACACAGCAGGAGGGGCGCTGCAGAGGAGCTGCGCAACACCTTCACCAGCCCGGCACAGCCATTCAGAAAGACTCACATCAACCACCGGGTGGTGACATAAGGAATGGCCGGTTAGCTGGGCTCGTGAAGGTGTTCGCAGGGTTGGGTTAAGGAGAAGATGCCCCTCCTGTCGTGTGACTGCTGCTATAGTGATACTACTCATGCTAGCTGGGCTACGTCTAGCACAGACAGACAGTGAAACCATGAGACAGAGAGGGAGACAGCATGGTTTCATGTGGGTGAGAGAGTGACCTTTATGTCCAAAGAAAAGTGCCTGGGCCTCGGAAATACTTTCCCTCGCTGACAAGGAGAGCTATTGTTTAGCAGCAGGCGTAGGATCTGGATGATTAACAGTCGTGATTAACTGATTATTGATTATCTTTGTGCTATGGAGTATTAGAAGAGCACCTAGTGACTACGGTAAGCGAAGAGGCACCGTAAGAGACAGTGATGAGAGGTTAAGAGATGGTGATTTTAGAGGAAACAATTTAACAGTAGACAGACTAACTACAAGAATTTAGAGGCTTTGGTTTTCTTTAGAGATTTTTTTTCAATAGTCATCTTTATTGCCTTTTAGTGTTTTTTTGTCCATCGTGTACAACAAGAGCGCCACCGCTCACATACACACATATATCGTAGCTAGCTAGTCCATTTTTCTATTGCATAAAACAGTCACGAGGCCTGTGAATCGAGAAAGGTCACCTCATCTTAAATAGACAGAGCAAAAAAACACTGCCTTCATTGCCACCTTTTTTTTTTTTTCGCGGTGACTAAAACAGTAGTAGCTACACACCTTGAATAAAGTTTGAAGTTTACATGGAGACACTTCATCTATAAAAAGCATGTCGTAAAAACAAAAATAAAAATTTACAAACTAAAAAAAAAACTAAAAAAAAAAAAAAAAAAAAAGGAAAAATACTACAAGTATTTCCAAGCGATCTTGTTCCATAAGCTTTATATAAGCACTTAAATCCTTAAAATCCCTATATACAAATTTATTTTGCAGCTAAATACATGGTAACAGCACCACTCTGGCTAGGAAATATATGAAAGATGTAAACAGCCCCAATGATAAAGTCCAGTGGGCGACTGATAAGACCACAAACAACAGTATTTCATACAAAAGAGCTTGTAACACAGACCTCAGTAGTCATCACACGCTGTGTTTTAGTAGTAAAGACCAAAGATCATATTGAATTGAATGACCTTCAGGAAAAAAGACAATCACTGTTACTTTAAATGTCATATAGTCATTGGGCACAACACAGGATTTAATTAATCATAATAAAAAAAAAAAAAAAACATTTGTGGAAATCTACTGGAATGAAGTTGGGTATAAATAAAAAATTCCCACAGTTTAGGGTCAAGAGTAGTAGTGAAGAGATAAACGACGACGATAAAGAAAAGTTTCTGAGAGAGGACTCCGAGTCCAGAGTCACAAGGACCGAGTCACATGAACGGAGCGATCCATTCTAATTGAGAGGGTCCCGGCACCGCGAGCCGTCCAGTCTATCTAACAGGCGAGCAAAGATAACCGCTGCAGCTGTCACCCCTCACATGGTTCCTCCCAATCTGCTCACTTATTTCACTTTTCACTGCAACAAACACTGTTTCACATTTTTTGCACTGCTTCAGCGTCGTGACCTTTTTCGCCTGATACAGTAAATTTCTCTTTTTTTTTTTTTTAGGCATGCCGTTTTACAGACACATGTAAACTGAAATTGGTCCATTGGTCTGCATGCACGCACACACACACACACACACACACACACACATATACACACACATACACATAAAGTGGCTGGTGAGCTAACTAACCTCTGTCTGGGGTCACTACCCTTTGGTAAGGATGGATTCTCTTGTCGTGGCGTCGTACCTTAGCGGTCATGGCACCTGCTAACAGCCATTGACATCGCCAAAACAGAACACAGAAGGTTACTCATCAGAAAGACATCAAACAGTCCACCCATGGCACCAACATCAGTGAAACCAGGAATTTTTTTTACAAAAAAAAAACAAAAAAAAAGTGTTCAAGGCTGAGGGTGAAAATCAGTCGAAACGCTTCTAAGAGACAGAATATTTTTGTTGTTTTGTGGTCTTCTGCTCTCTAAAGAAAATATTAATCCAAACCACTAATTTCTCACTAAGCTTCACTAGTAGATTCAACATCAGCTGTAGGCAAAGTCACTCTAGAGCTCTGTGATTAAAATAAGCTTTAACATATATTAAATCACAAACAGCGGCGCTAAAAATATCTATGGGTTCACTAAAACGTGTTAAAATTACAAGCGGAAGCTGAACTATTAAAAAAATGTTAAATAGCTGTCACACCACAACACTAGTCTGCTAATACAAGGAGGAAATTAACAGGAATGGACACTTGACTACAGAATGACTGTCGAGGAATCTGTCATCCTAAAGTATGAGCAAACTTTGAGTGTTTGCTCTGCGGGACAAGTATGTAGGGGAGGAGGGGGAGAAAGGGGGGAGGAGGAGGAGGAGGAGGAGGGGGGAGTCTCTGCAAGCCAGTCCATGTGTGTGCTAGGAAGGGTTGCTATTGCTTAGCCTTTGGTTGGGAAAGCCATACCTGCAAAAACACAGGGAGAAGGGACTGTTAGCCCAGCAATGAGCTTCAGAATTCAGGTGTATGTGCCGTAGATGTATTACAAGAGCTGGATACTGCTGCCAATTCTTCCCAGTGTCAAACACCTGCTACCCATCGCGACACGAACACATCGAGGGGAACGGGCCCGAACCACTTATGCCGTTTTCCACCGACAGTACCAGCTCGCCTCGCCTCGACTTAGCTCGCCTTCTTTGCGTTCCCATTACTGAAATCTGGTACCTGGTACCTGCTAAAGTGGTGCTTTTTAGTATCACCTCCGTATAAGTTCCAACCGAGCTGAGCTGATACTTCTGTGTGACGTAAGCTGGCAGCCGGCCACTGATTGGACAGAGAGCGACGCCACTTGACGACTCATGACGAGCGCGACGTCCGAGCCTGACACCCGCTACCTTTAAAAACTAGCATCTGCGTTCGGTCAACACAGCGATTACATGGAAGGAACAACGCGCAGGAACACGGCGTGGACCGTGGCAGAGGTGGAGACGCTCCTGAGTGTTGTCGCTGAAGACGCATCCAGAACGATGCTTGATGGTGCGACAGGAAATGAAAAGGTGGACGTGTTTTGCGTCGCCCACAGCTAGCCCTGTTTATGTGTCGCGTGGATAAGTACGTCACTGATGACGACCCGCCCACGTCTGATGACGACCCGCCCACGTTGATGACGACCCGCCCACGTCTGATGACGACCCGCCCACGTCTGATGACGACCCGCCCACGTTGAAGAGATACTTATTCTAGATGGAAACGCAACGTGTCTGAAACCAAACCAAGTAGAGCCACGCTGAGCCGAGGCGAGCTGGTACTGTCGGTGGAAAAACGGCGTTAGATCCACCCTCTGTTTTTGCGCGTTCACACCTGGAGGCACGATGTCACGACTCTTCAGGTGATCAGGTGAAGTGTTGGGACTAAGAGGAACGCTACAAACCGAGGTGTTCTGAGAAGTTTGCAGATTTCTCGGTGGCTAACTAGCTTGCTAGCTAACGTCACATCATTTTGACGTATTTCAGTGTTGCATTAATTTCCTCTGATGGCTCCTGATGCCTGAAATTTAACTAAACTGCAGCTGCACAGTTGCTTCACTTTGTGCCGCTCCTCTAATATCAGTTTGGACTCAAAGGGCAGGAGCACAGTTGGCTCAACACCATCGCCGACAACTGGCGACTTGGTCTTGTCCCAGTTCTGACTAACAGTAACGTACAGTGGCTGAGAAGTGCTGAACAAACTGCAGATCCAAACACTCTCCAGATTTGAATAACATAAAAGCATTAATGCAAATGTCAGCACTGTGGTGTTGTGACATTTGCATTTGTGTTTTTTTCATATTTATTTTGGATATGCAGTGTTGCAGTTTGCAGACGCGTTCAGTGTTCAGAATATAAACAAATATGAACATGTATGTAACTGTGTGTCTAATTTGTGTGCAGACTTCTTGATCTGCGCTCGCTGAGGATGCAAAATGAAATTTAACTTACAATAAAGTTGTATCGAATCATACAAACGGTCGGCGTGCCTCGTTCTATCGCCTGTCCAGCTGGTACAGAACTGTGGCGGGTAAATAAAGAGAGACGGACAAGCGGTAAAAAGACGCAGAACAAACATTTGATTTGATTTCTAACTGACCACATCTTTATAGATGTAGCTACAAGACAGGTTCGAGTCGCGACCAGAACTTTACCATCAACTCAAATTATAAAACACGTCTAAAGAACTGAAAAAAGAAGGTTGAACATTTGTAAATCTTCCTCACACACTGTTTTGTTCAGTACAATCAGCACCGGGTCAAAACAACCCGTTGCTATCGGGTCAACATAACCCGGTATTTCATCTGGGTAAATTTAAAACCAAGTGGTTTTTCAGACCAGAAATGCTATTTTCTGTGCGTGATGTCATCGAGTGGGCGGGGCCAGGGACGGAGACGCTAACGGAAAGGGTTTAATTAACGCGTGTGATTGGAGTCCAGTATCCAGTTCTCATAATACATCCATTGACCATGTATGAAAGTGATGAACTTTTGATTACAATACCTAATACTCCGGTTGAGTCGATCGGGTATTCCAATATGGAGGGCGTGAGTGTGTAGGGATACTCGTACGGCGTGTAGATGATTCCAGACTCGGGCCCTTGCTGCACCAGCGCCGGGTGCGGGTTCCCTCCCGGTACGAGGGCCGAGCTCTGGATCTGGCGAATCAGAGGCATGATGGTCGGCGTGCTGACGGGGGCGGGGTTGCGCATGTTCGGAGGCAGGACGGGCGTCGGGCCTGTGATGATCCGAGGCGCCTGAGGGGTCCCGAGAGGGAAGGCGGCGGTGGCTGCGCAGCACACGAACATACATAATGCAAGTATGCGCACACCCACACATACAATAGACAGGGAAGCAGAGGAGAAGACAAACAGACTATTTAACAGGAGAAACAGAGGCATTGTTCGTATATACAGTGGACTCCTGTACCGAGACCCCTCCTTTGTCTCCCACCAGCCCTCCTCCACACGTTAATCATGATGTCATCCTTACGCGTCTTGACATTGGCGTCTCTGTAGGTCCCGTTGAGAATGGCCAGCTCCATCAACTGCATTTTCTTCAGGTTGTCTTCCCCCTCAGCCTGCGTCGCCACCACACACACACACACACACAAGCAGAGCAGCACAATCAGCGAGGAGGATTGTCATTCAGCCGTTTGACAAGCGAATGAATTCACTGTCTGTGAGAGTCGGGTCAACAAGTCAGCAAACATTTCAGAACGCTGAAAAGTAATTATGATTCAGTTTGACTGTTTTTTCTGAAGGGAAGAACTTCAGAGTCTCAGACGCAGTTGACCGGACCTTGAACGCAGCGCCGCTGCATCCCCCCAGAATATATTCAGTGTCGGACGTCATCGCTTCTTAGCTCCAGTTACAGCTCGGTGAAAAGCTGGACTGATTTACAGTCAGATGGCAAGGCTGGCTGGGTTAAACTAACATATCATTAACTTCACCCGCCACACTCGCACAGCCACCGAGCGTAGATTAACAGGTGTTCAGCTCCTGATTGCCTATAGACACTTCTACTTTTAGCTATGCTCTGCTGTGATTGGAGCGGAAGTGACGGCTGATTGCCGCAATAGAAATCCCCCTGCTGGTCTTTTCAGCCTGTTTCCATTGTTGCGAGTAACACAGAGGGGAAAAGGAAGGAGCCTTGTGATTTCAAAATATGTGTGTCACAGAGGAGATAATTAAGAGAGTGTGTGTGTGTCGCTGTGCTCATGTTCCCATGTGTTTCCTGCTTTTCGTCATGTTTGCACACATTTATGTATGTATGTATGTATGTGCGCGAGTGGGGGGCAGATAGGTGGGCCGGAGAATGTGAGAAATGTTGAGGAGCGCAATCAAAATGTCCTTTTGTGTGGACAACAACAAAAAAAAAAGAGGGGAGAGAAAAGAGGAATACTGTAGCCAGTAGTTTGGGAATGAAGTGAGTTGTGAACGAGTGAAAGGAGTGATGGAGTGGGGAGAACAAGTGAACAGACTCTCCATTCATTCCCGCAGCCTTTCAAACAACCCGGGGTTACCATGGAAACCCCTTTATGCGTGTTCCCTAATTACCCTAACCCCTTACACATACTCTCTCATACACACAGAAACACAAAAAAGACACAAACACACACACTTTTTTTGGACTGACAATCCCCTTCCCCCCTTCCATGCATACCAACACAGCGAACCCTCATCCACAAAGTCTCACACAGCTTTTTCCGTCAGTCCGCTCCGTAATATTTTGACGCTGACGGGTTCGGACTTATACTCACAGCGGGCACCAGAAGCTTCTTGACCTCGTTGATGGCCCGCTGGAGCTTGATCTTGGCCCGGTTGTGTGTGTCCTCCACCGTGATCAGGACGTGGAGGTCCTCGCTGAGGTGCTCCCAGTTGGGCTTCCCTCGGTTCATCTCCTCCTGAAACACACACACACAAAAAAAAGGGTTTTAAAGGCCCCGTTTGAATGCACAGCGAAGGCTCGGTCCGCTGCTGCAGAGGAGGAACAGGATTTCTTCTTGTTTGGCTCAAACTACGCACAAACGCACACAAGGCTCAAGGTCCTTGTGATGCAGCTTCGGAAGCGTTATCAAGCTCCTGTTGCACTTCGGTCGCTACAGACGTTTGGTGTTACAGTTTATTGATGCTTTCGGGAATATTTCCCCAAAATCACACCACGTTCTTTGTCACAGTTTTATCTAAAATGCTAAAATGACTCACTGATTGGTGCAGTATGTAAGAATTGGCCTCCTGTCCAAGGTCACTCCAAACGAACAGCATATCAGCAAAGTATCCACTAACTGCTGCTAACTCAGTTAGCCACGCAGCTAGCGATCCAAACTGGGAGCTCGGAGTGGCACAAAGACTTTATAAGACGCTATAACGTCAAATCTGTTGTTGTTTTTCACAGTTTTTGGTCAATTTTTGGATGTTTTAAACCAACATTTGTATGAATTCAATGACAATAACAGCATTAATGACTCACTGTTGCTGGTTGTATTCGTTAGTGTTATTCGTAAACAAAAAAGGTGCACATCTCACTCATGCAATTGTCTATTTTGGATAACGTTGTGCACCAAACACAAGTTCGATTCCCTGTTTTTCTCTCTTTCAGATCATTTCAATATGATAAATTAAGCAACTTGAAGTAAAGTCTATTTGGAAACGTGTGACAGACATTAGGTTTTATTTTTAGCGACACAAACTCTTGGACCAAGAATCAGTTGGTGGTGGTTCAATCTTTAATTCCATCCAGACTGAAATATCTCAATACACGTGTAATGGATTGTCGTGAAATTGCGAGTAACACCAACATTCATGGATGGTGATTAAATGAGAGGATTCATTTAATGTTACATTTGAAGCTACAGACAAACAGCCGAGCTCTGTCCGGTGTGCAAAGCTGAACTGATAAATACTAAATTACAAAATGTAGAGTAAAAAATGACAAGTTGTGGTTTTAAGAGGGGCTCAGCTGACGGTACGTCTCTTCAGAAGAGGTGGTCCGATGTCCTGATAGCTTCAGAAAACCAAAAATCTGACAGTCACGTCAAGCAGGGCTGAAAAATTAAGTCAAAAACTGCAGTTCCTCGAATGGCCACTTCAGCGAGTCCAATTCCTGCAGACCAGCATATTCAAATTCAAAACTTTACAGCTAATCAACTCACTTGTTCAAAATGATATTAAGGCTTAGCGCTTCATTCAACCTGAGCTCCACTTGTTAGCCTATTTTTAGATCAGCTGGGAGTCAGATGAAGTCACGATGGCGCCACGCTGAGCTTCACAATGGCTCATCAAAAACATTCACGGAGACGACGCCCATGTTTTATACAGTGTGTGATTTACACCTACACCTGCCCACCAGCTGCTGGGGAGGAAATAAAGTCAGCCCTGTTTGAACTCTCCTGTTGTTCCTGATGTAACCACACGTCACTTCTCATGTGAACAACTGAGAGCAAAACTACCAGCGTCCTCCAGGACTATGGCGGCTGTGACGGCCAGCCTTGGAAGAGGAAACAGACGACTTTACCCCCCCTTGTGTTCCCAAATGGTACTGTTAGCGCCACTGTCGCGAAGACAACCGGATCGTCTAACAACAGAGGACAAAACATGAGTTTATTCGTCGATTTAGTCGATAAAGGAGACGTGAATTAGATTTTCAGTCAGGCTTCGTTTTTGTGCAAATTATCGCAAAACCAATCCAAACACCGATAGCTACAATCAACATTTACTTCAGAATGCAAAAAGCTTTACGTGCTTTTGATTTGTGTCGTAGTCGGACAGAAAGTCGTACGAACTGGAACTTTCTGAGCATAACCTGACCTTTACAGCGACTTTACTCGCCTGTTTTCCCCCCTGCTACTCGTATTCAACGGACAGATCCGAGAGTGGTATTGATCTTCTTATCTATCACATAAACCTCAGTGAAAATAAGTTGCAGCCTCATTTAAAAACTGAAATCGTGAAGTCTTCTCTCTCGGTGTTGTGCGCTCGGACATTCAATCCTCCGTGGATGTTTTGTCAAGTGAGATGTATCACTCTGAAAAACACCAAAAGTCAACATCTTTCTCTCCTCTCTATGACGGCCAGCCTTGGAAAAGGAAACAGACGACTTTACCCTCCCTTGTGCTCCCGAACGGTATTGTTAGCGCCACTGTCGCAAAGATCGTCTAACAACAGAGGACAAAACATGAGTTTATCCGTCGATTAAGTCTATAAAGGAGACGTGAATTTGATTTTCAGTCAGGCTTCACTTTCGTGCAAATTATCGCAAAACCAATCCAAATGCCGATAGCTACGTTATTTTATAGCCACAATCAACATTTACGTCAGAATGCAAAAAACATTATGTGCTTTTGATTTGTGTCGTGGTCGGACAGAAAGTTGTACGAACTGGATCTTTTTCGAGCATAACCTGACCTTTATAGACAACTTTACCCCCCCTTGTGTTCCCAAATGGTATTGTTAGCGCCACTGTCGCAAAGATCGTCTAACAACAGAGGACAAAACGTGAGTTTATTCGTTGATTTAGTCTATAAAGGAGACGTGAATTTGATTTTCAGTCAGGCTTCATTTTCGTGCAAATACAAATTATCGCAAACGCAGATAGCTACATTATTTTATAGCCGCTGCATTGTGCAATCAGCATTTACTTCAGAATGCAAAAAACTTGACGTGCTTTTGATTTGTGTCGTGGTCGGACAGAAAGTCGTACGAACTGGATCTTTTTCGAGCATAACCTGACCTTTACAGCGACTTTACTCGCCTGTTTTCCCCCGCTACTCGTATTCAACGGACAGATCCGAGAGTGGTACTGATCTTCATATCTATCACATAAACCTCTGATTAATCTACAGTGAAAATAAGTTGCAGCCTCGTTTAAAAACTGAAATCGTGAAGTCTTCTCTCTCGGTGTTGTGCGCTCGGACATTCAATCCTCCGTGGATGTTTTGTCAAGTGAGATGTATCACTCTGAAAAACACCAAAAGTCAACATCTTTCTCTCGTCTCCCCCTGCTGCCTCCCACTGTGTCTCTGTTTTCCTTCCTCTCTGTCTCTCTGTGTGTGTCTGTGTGTGTGTGTGTGTGTGTGTGTGTGTGTGTGTGTGTGTGTGTGTGTGTGTGTGTGTGTGTGTGTGTGTGCGTCTCTCTCTCTCTCTCTCTCTTTTCTCTCCGAGGGGCGTGCGGGGTAGGGAATGTTCTGGAGAGAGAGGGTGGGTTGGAATGCTGGACTTGCTCCACCTGCCGTTTGGAAAGCTTGAGCCGAGTCCGAGTCCAACGGCACACACCAGGGGAGAGGAAGGGAGAACAGATGGACCGAACACCAGGACAGGAGAGGAAAACTGAGCTCCAAAAGCTCATTATGAGAGAGAGAAGGACAGATAGATAGATAGATAGATAGATAGATAGATAGATAGATAGATAGATAGATAGATAGATAGATAGATAGATAGATAGATAGATAGATAGATAGATAGATAGATAAACTCTCGATCAGTGGGAAATATTTGGATTACAATCCATCACTGTCTTTCTCACATCTGAGCAGATATCTATTTTCACCCATCTGGATTCCGTTCACGTTTTAAAAGCAGCTCGGACGCGTGTGAACACAGTGTTCTTGTTTGTTTTCGTTCCGTTTTGTTATTGCCGAGTGGTCGTCCACCCCCCAGATGGGATCAGTTTGGAGCACAGCGTGTGACTTTCACAATAATTAAAGTACAAATAATGATCCGTGTGACGGGAAACTCGTCTCAGCCGTAATCAACTTTAAGACCAGGGCTTGAAATTTTGTGAAATACGCTTATTTTCTTTCTCGAATTGATTTAGATGAGAAGTTTGTGATCATTCCTATGTCTTTACTGTAAACATAAGGATAAAGCAGCCAGTTAGCTTAGCTTAGCATAAGACTTAAACTAGGGGAAAACAGCTAGTTTGGCTCCGTTTGAAGGTAACAAAATCTCTAAAGCTCACTCGTTACTCACTAATTACAAGTTCTGTCTCCTTTGTTTACTCTTTACAAATGCTGCTCTGTAGAAATGATAAGTTGGGGTGTAAACAAACGGTGACATCACCCATTGGTTTGTAGACTAGCTAGAGGAGGATATCCTGATTGGATCTGACTCAGAAACGGAGCACAAGCCACAAAGAGCATCCTGCTTTATCACCTATTTTACTCTAAATGGGACCATAATTTACTAAACGAACATCACACTGTGGTGAAGAAGACTTCAACTTAGCGACTGAGATCATAAACTCATAAGGAAACTGTTCACTGAGGTGATAAAACAAGTGAGAAGCAGGGTCGTTCTCTCATACGCCTACATACAATGAGACTTCCTTTTTGAAACCAGTGGAGTCGCCCCCTGCTGGCCATCGGTAAGAGTTCAGGTTTTAAAAGGTGCAAAATGAGTAGTCCAGCAAAAAGGGGGCTTTCGGACTAGCACAGGGTTAGCTGGTTAGCATGCTAACTTCAGTAGATATCAATGCATTGATGTCAAAACTGTTGTCTTTCTTTCTTGTTATTCTGTTTTTAACTGAAATCCTACATCTTGCACCTTAAAGGCACCTCCACATTGACTGTAGGGACTTCTTGGAGTCTTCGGTTTTTACTAGATTACACGAGAAGCTAGCCGTCTCCTCCTGTCTTCATGTCTTTATGCTAAGCTAAAGCTCCCGGCTCTAGCTTCACATTTAACACCCAGTCAGAAGAGTGGTATCAGTCTTCTAATCCCACTCAGAGCTTCAAACAAAGCGTTCATTTAGTGTGTGTTCACCTTCTTCTTGTCCCTCATGGAGCCCTTTCCTCGCACCATGATCTTGCAGCCGGTCTCTGCCTCCAGTTGTTTGGCCGTCAGTCCACGCGGGCCGAGGATCCTCCCGACGAAGTTGAACTACACAAAAAGAGCAAAAAAAACAATGATGTGATAATGAAACAAGGTCTGACACACACTCAAACTGCCCTTTTGCACAGTGTGTGTGTATTTGCGTACATGTGTGTCACCCTAACACCACAGTGTGCCTTTGAAGTTTGTGCATCTGTGATGTGTTTGTGTTACTAAGACGGACAGAAATAGCTCATTATATGGGTGCTGGCTGGTGCTGGTGGCATGACAGGACAGCGGCGTTCTCTTAACCTTATCTGTCACTACGACTGAGTGATTAACTAGACAGCTGCCCCTCTGTGTGTGTGTGTGTGTGTGTGTGTGTGTGTGTGTGTGTGTGTGTGTCTACTTTGCTCGTGACATTTGTGCAGCCTCTTCCTATTCTTTTAGCTCAGTTTAACCTAACGTTCACTTCGGTTGCGACACATTCGCTCGAGGATGACCCTCGACTCTCTCTCTCTCTCACACACACACACACACACACACACACACACACACACACACACATACACACACACACACACAGATTCAGATAGAGGAACTGCAGCTCTCTAAATTTAACCTTGACTTCAACCGTTTTCCAGTGCCCTCCCGTGTGTGTGTGTGTGTGTGTGTGTGTGTGTGTGTGTGTGTGTGTGTGTGTCCTGTTAGTCTTCTGTCATGTGAGTGAGGACAGCCTGTCATTGTATTCGGTGATTGGCGAGCTGATGCACGGAGAAAGTCATGTGAGCCATTCAATCTGGATCAACGCAACTCATATTGAAGCGCTTAGCTGTACTTGGCGAGCGCGGGGACGTACCTGGACGGTGAAGTGTCTTCACTGCACCGCACTTGTCTTTATATCTGGGGGAAAGACTTAATCCAGCTTTTTAAGCTCTTGTAAATATTTGTAGTGTAAACTTATGGCTAAAAACTGTGTCGCAGGGAAGGAATGTGCATCAGTATATTGCTCTGACGCCTCATCATTCTGAAATATTCATTCAATCTTGTTGGAAAAACACTTTTCTGGGTCATTATTGATTGAGCCTTGATTAAAAGCCCTGCTGACTTTTCTGGCAGACCTCTCTGTAACCAAGAGGAGATAAAGCGGCAACAGCAGAAAGTAAACAAACTCCTCTGAAAGGTCAAAGGTCGTGTGTTCGTCCACTCACGTCGGGGTACTCTTTGACAGGAACGTAGAGCTTCTCCTGCAGCTGAGCCACCGGGCCGATGGCCTCGGGAAGCTCCTCCATGTCCCGCCCGTTGAACATGCCGCCGTTCACCGTGTCGTTGTACATGTCCTTGCGTACCCTGCCGATTTCTGCGAGACAGAAGGAGGAAAGACACGGGAGTAAAGCTGAGTCAAATTAACTGTGGACATACGGTAAAGTGTCGACGAGGGGCGACGAGTGTCACGTTTCTTCACACGTCCGTTTCTTAGGGCGATGACTCACTGTCACCAGAATTACAGCACGCTATGAGTGAGACAGTCAGACAGACAGGCAGGCAGACAGACAGACAGGCAGACAGACAGGCAGGCAGA
Organism: Lagodon rhomboides; assembly: GCA_039737535.1. Classification (NCBI taxonomy): domain Eukaryota; kingdom Metazoa; phylum Chordata; class Actinopteri; order Spariformes; family Sparidae; genus Lagodon; species Lagodon rhomboides. The sequence goes on along the minus strand of CM077804.1, from coordinate 25,635,790 downwards.
CAGACAGGCAGACAGACAGGCAGACAGACAGACAGGCAGCAGGGAGGCAGCGAGACAGTCACAAGTATTCTGCACCACAATGTAGAATCTAACCACCGACTGCTTTGCAATTATTACAGGCAATTTCTCTCTTTCAGTTCCTTTCTCCAACACACACACACACACACACACACACACACACACTGTGTAAATATTGAAAAAACATGCATGTCAGTGGGGTTACGGCGACCTACTCTACCCACCTGTGTTCACAGGTCACGAGTCATTCAACAACCACACAGACGAGGTAATTATCAGAAGGTAACACGGCTGCGATTAGTGATTCTTTTTCATTTTGATTAATCTGCAGGCCATTTTTTTTTTGATAATTCGATAAATCTTCCGCCCAAAATTGTGATAAATGCCTTTTTGGCGACAGGCCTGATCACTAATCAGATCTGACATTCAGCATTTTCCGATTATGATGTCTGTGGCTCGGATGTAGTCACCTTTCTGTCTTATTTTGAGTCTGTGGTTTCACTCAGTGTCCCGCCCACAACACTCTCTGATCGGTTACACGTCAAGAGTAAATACCACTGAATAATCTGAACTGGCAAAGTAACTAGTATGTAATATTTTTGGGGCACCGTTTAGCTCCGTTGGTAGAGCGGGCGTCCCATGTACAGAGGCTTTGTCCTCATAGCGGACCCGGGTTCAAGTCCCGGCCTGGGGACCATTTGCTGTGTGTCACTCGCCCCCTCTCTCATCCTGTTTCCTGTCGTATCTTGAGCCTGTTCTATCAATAAAGGCCAGAAAAATACTTAAAAAAACTAAAAAAAGTATATAATATTTGAGTGTAAAGGAGCGGAAAAAGTAAATACTCAAGTAAAGTACAAGTACGTCAAATTTGTACCTAAGTCAAGGACTTTGTAATTTGAACTTTCCATCACTGTTATTCTAAATTTTGACTAAGATTTTCATTTGAACTGCGAATCTATATCAGTCTCCTTGATTAATAATAATCAATATCAGTATTGGCCCTGAAAAAAAAGTCCATAACCAAAGAAATGTAGTTTACAAAAGTGGCAAAATTGTCATTATATCTGAGAGTTTTCAGTTTCTTTGGGCCTCAGGTTTGGTGCCGAGACTCCGTCATGAATGAGACTGTGTTTGTCTGCCTGTCTGCTTGTTTAGTGTCGTCTCAATGGCCGACGCTAACCTCTGATGCCTTTGTAATGACACGCTAGCACAATAATAACCGACTACTGCATCACACAAACACATACGCAGCAGATACACACAGACCCCGGGCTTGAACTCACACACACACACACACACACACACACACGTACAGAATAACTGCCTTGAGTCACAAATATCATCTGACCTAAGCAGCCTGACAGGCATGTCTGCCTGCTCTCAGAGTGATAAGTCTGACCGTAATAACTACAGTAGGACGCCATAATTACAGCCACAGCTACAGTGACAATGATGATCCTCTAATAACCCATTCTGACCTGTTCGAGACCAACAGTGACTATTAAAACACACACGCGTACACAGACAAATCTGCACAGACAAGCAGCTCTTGTGTCATACTTCAGTTGCAACTCGCTGAGAGAAAACGAGAAGTGAGAGAAGACAACAACAGAGTTAAAAGAGTGCAAAGATAAAGGAGGGGGGAGCTGTAGCAGGCCTTATCTGAACACTTCAACCTGTCACTGGTTTATATTTAGGCCGGTCGCGACCACACTGTTTCCAAATGTGCAACAAACATGCACCCTGACAATCTGTGTGACTGGCAGGCCTTCTTATTACCCCGGCTCAAACTTTTGGGTGCTGTGTCCTTGTCCACATTGCTCAGGCAGAAGACACAGCCAGGCTGGAAGCGAGCACGGTACAATGCCTTTCATTCTGACCGTGGGTGTCACATTATCATGTGCGAGGGATGAATGTCCTCGACTGTCAAGTTCTTTTCGACGCGGACGCACACACAACTGGACGTGTTAAGTTGACCTATTTGTCAGGCTCTGGAGGTCGTCTGGTATGAGCGCAACCTTGCTGCGTCATGAGACTTGTCACAGAGCGGCAAAGTCTGGAGCTCGGTGATCCTGATGTGCAACAACAGTAGCAGAGAGTCACACTGAAAACAAGTGACACAAATTAAAGATTTTGGGACAACAAGTGTAAAGTGCAGGCGGTCAGCTGCACAGACGGCGTGTAAGCGGCCTCAAATCACACATTTTGCACAGTGACATGCTCCCCTGCTCAGGGATGGGCTGCAGCATTCACATAAGCCTGCGCATTAGGTCACTGGGAAAGACTAACAACTGTCTGTTTGTTCCCATCACCACCAACTGCCCAGTGTGTGTGTGTGTGTGTGTGTGTGTGTGTGTGTGTGTGTGTGTGATAGAGAGACAGACAGAGAGAGAGAGAGAGAGAGCTCATCTCAACAAATTAAAAAATGTGTTTTAACAGCCAATCAACAGAAACTTGTGAATTTAAAAACCACAGTTGTGTGTTTGATAATGAATCCCGAGCATCTCTCGGTGTCGGATGGATGAGACGCGACTGTCACGTTTCCAAGGAGCCCGGAGAGGAATTCCTGCAGTTAATGACTTTTACTCAATAAAGCGAGTCAGTAACTTTGCTTTTATTAGGAGGAATTGTCTCCTGTGTGATGTGACAAGTGCTTTAAAAAGTGTTACCTTCATCCAGCAGCCGCTCCAGATGCGTGAAGATGCCGCTGAAGTTGGGCAGCGAGCTCATCACCTTCCTGTCGTTCATCAGCTGCATCAGGTAGTCCGGGTTGGACTTGGGTCTCTCCTTCACCTCTGTCTCCCCGACCATGGCTTTAATGTGCTTCGACAATAAAAAAAGTGACCTGGCTTAGTCGAAAAAACTTAACTAACGGGAGAGAGAGGGGGGGATTTTACACAAAAAAAAAAAAAAAAAAAAAAGACACGCCCCGGCAAGCGATGCGAGGACCGCAGGGGATTCCACCGGCCGCGACCCGCTGACCGCCTCACTCGGCTCGGCTAATCACAGTCGACTCAGCCCGGTTAGCTCGACTCCTCGTCGGTTAACGTTTCGTGTGAGTGCGCCCCACTTCTTCTTCTTCTTCTTCTTCTCCTTCTTCTTCTTCTTCTTCTCCCCCCTCCTCAGTCCGACTCTCTCCGGAGTTTCAAAAAAGTTCCTCTAAAGAGGGAGAGCGGTTCTGTTCGACACCTCCGGCGACACTTGGACCGACTCCTCGCACTTCTTCACCCGTCTACTGGTGTCCTCCTGCGGCCCGGCTGCTGCGCTGTGTCCGCCCGGTGTGTCGCTATCTGCGGCGGATCGCCTCCCTATCATATGATTACAGTACCGCGGCTGCACGAGAGGGCTGTCGGGAGAGCGCCGCGCGTGCCCGCTCTCACAGGGGAGGAGGAGGGAGGCTCGTGCTCGTGCTCGTCCCCCTCGCAGCTCGCCCTCCTTGCCTTGTCCGTCACGCGCACACGCCCCACGCCCCGCAGTTAGAGCGATGCGAGAGCTCGCGGAGGTTTGTACACCTGTTCTGACACCTGTCCTGACCAGCTGTGGTCCATCACTGTGTGTGGTCAGGTGCCCCCGCGCGCTCAGGTACTCCACTCACTGATGGAATGTAATAGAGTACTTTTACTCAATACTGCCTGAAGACAATATTCAGGTACTTTACTCACTGATGGAATGTAACATGGTACTTCCACTCTGCAAGTTACTTTTTCAGATTACATGCACATAATTTACTTTATTTATACTTTTGATACCTAAGTTCTTCCACTCCACGACAATTTGGAGGCAAATTTTGTATTTATTTGATTACTGCAGTTACTTTTCAGATTACATTCCAAATTACATACATTTAAGTATATGTATAATCAGAGACGTTTACTCATATCATTAGTTTTTAATCAGTGACGGCATGTAATTAAGTACATTCACCCAAATACAGCTTTTGAGTTACTTTACATGAGTATTTTTTAATAATACTTCCACTTCACTACAATTTAATACAATAATTTTGACACTTAAGTACATTTATTATCAGGTCCTGTGAGTCTTTTCATATTCACTTTAACCAAAGTAATATTTTAACACAATATCTTTACTTTTACTTTACTTACATATTTCAAATGTATGCAACTTAACTGATCGATGCTTTTTCTACTGGCAAGTAAATAATGTACTTTTTACTCCAACACGGCTTCATATTATCACTGATGGAACAAGTATCATCTTTACAACACTGTCAGAGTATCCAGTCACAAGTAAAAGTCCTGCTTTAAGTACATTTACTCAAGTATAAGCAGAAACTTCTACTAAACAGTGAGGTAGTTTGTTTCCTCTGAAGAGATCGTGATTTAATAATAGAACAGGAAAGAAGAAAACGTAGCAAACAGGAAGCTCTGCTCACCTATTTAGACTTCTCTGTGATGTGCTTTTATTCTGAAACGTTGGACGACTGCACCTCTCTGGGCCTCAAACAGTTTGAATTTAACTTTGTGTGAAGTTTAAAGGGGAATTGACTCTTTTGTGAAACCGCTGACGTCTCAAAGACGTCTGAGACGTCGGAGGAAATCTGCTGAACAGTCCAAATAAACAAAACGCTCTTTGTCTCCGCGACCGAGTAAACTGAATAAACAAACCGACCTTAAAGGACAACGCTGTTTCATACTGTTTCACTTTGTTTGTACGTGGCGGACCCTGCCACCTCTCTAGCTTCAAACAGTGTTCTGGTGACCTGAGAACAGCTTGTTTATTCACTTATGGAGATACTTCTTTAATATTGTAGTTTGATTTTCTTCTGCCTCTTTAATCTTTACATTTTAATCACACAGTGTGAGTCTGTATTTTTTGTTGGTTTGTCAGCAGGATTACGTAAAAACTACTCAACAGATTTCCATGAAACTTGGGTGGAGGACGGGTCTAGTTCATTAATCTTGTAGTCGATCAGCAGAAAATGATCTACAACTATTGTAATAGTCATAATAATTTGTGTTTATCATCATTTATTAAGAAGAAATGTAAAAAGTTCTCTGCTTTTAACTTCTATAACGTGAGGATTTGATGCTTTTTCCTGTTAAAATCATTGTATATTTAATATTTTGGGGGTTCGGAGTGACGGTTGGACAAGATAATAATCGATTAAGGTGAAATTTGAAGCTTGTGATGGTCATTTTAAGAGCTTCAGTGATTAATCCATGGACAGAAAAGTCACCAGCAACAGTTATGATAAACGATGAATCATTTCAGTCAGCCAGAATAATTGTTAATTTACTATTTTGGTGATTGTTATTAGATGATTCTGTCTCTTAGTGGATCCACAGAGAATGATCTGTCAGCAGGATTACATAAAAACTACTCAACGGATTTCCATGAAACTTGGATGTTGGACGGGTCTCGGCCCAGAATAGAGCCCGTTAACTTTTGGTTCAGATCTGTGATTGTTTTCTCACTTTTTGGTTATTTCTCAGGGATCTTGATTAAGAAAAATGATGATCCATCAGATTTAAATACTTCTTTTTTGTTATAATGTCTTTTACACAACATTTTAAATGCTGTACTTCTACTTGTGACGGTCTTTATCGGTACTTTTACTCCAGGTAACTGACCCGAACGCTCGGTCACACCCTCGGCTACGACTCCGGACTCGTCTCCTGAAATAATAAGAAGGTGCGATGTGTGCGCTGGCTCTCTCTGGGTGGCTGCCGCTGCTCAAATGTTATTGCTGAAGGAACAGATAGGTGTGAGGGTCTAAACTTAACTCGCTGTAAATCACACACACACACACCCAGGAGGCGACACAATATGTGTGCCCATGCATGCCTTGACTTAAGCCTTTTGTCAGGCGCTGCTGGCCTCCCACCTGGTTTCTCTCCTCTGTCTACTGTTGGAGGTTTTTTTTTCGCCTTGTAAGACTAAACTTATGATTGAGGTTGGGTGGGAAGCTGTGTGTGTGTCCGTGTGTGTGTGTGTGTCCGAGCAGCAGGGATTGTAGCGGGGCAGCAGCGGCGGCGGCGGCAGCAGCAGCAGTGTTGGTAATGGCTGGTCAGCTGGTATGGCGAGTATTCAGGGCGGGGGCAGTGCATTGTCCTCTCATAGCTCCAACAATGCCCCTCTGAGCAGGCCACACATCTACCAGTCACGGGCCTCTCTCTGCCTCTGTCTCTGCTTTTCTTTCTGTCTGCCATATTTATTCAGGCCGTAGTGAAGTGCAGAGTGAGACGTGATACGCAGCGCCGGCCCTGACCTTTGCCTTCGAACGCCAAGGTCAACCTGTAGCCTCGGTTAATATTACAGCGCGTGTCAGTCACCGGCGCTCCATGAAGACACATCACGTCGTACACGTTTAAATCATGAATCACTGCAGCTCCTTTTAATGCATTAATGATTACCCACATCAATTAATTAGTCACATTCTGGATGCATAGCTGGGTTTTCTTGTTTTATCTCCTACATGATCGACTGTACATGTTCGTCCTGTAAATCATTCCAGTTCTGAGTTTTTATTTGATTAGTCGTCTCACATGAATCTAAAAGTCAAACATTGAGGGTTTGGTGCTTTTCCCTGTGTCGGCTGGATGAAATGAGTCATTTGAAGACGTCACCTTTGATGCAACAACAGGAAAAGTAATCAGCAACAGTTCTGAATGATTTTGAGTCACTCATCAAACAAAAAATGTGAAGATTTGTAGCTTTTTTATGTTTTAATTTACTAGTTTTAATGATAGTCAATGGCTAGTTCATTAATCTTTTAGTCAATCAGCAGAAAATGATCTACAACTATTGTAATAGTCATAATAATTTGTGTTTATCATCATTTATTAAGAAGAAATGTAAAAAGTTCTCTGCTTTTAACTTCTATAATGTGAGGATTTGATGCTTTTTCCTGTTAAAATCATTGTATATTTAATATTTTGGGGGTTCAGAGTGTCGGTTGGACAAGATAACAATCGATTAAGGTGAAATTTGAAGCTTGTGATGGTCATTTTAAAAGCTTCAATGATTAGTCCATGGACAGAAAAGTAATCAGCAACAGTTCTGAATGATTTTGAGTCACTCATCAAACAAAAATGTGAAGATTTGTAGCTTTTTTATGTTTTAATTTACTAGTTTTAATGATAGTCAATGACTAGTTCATTAATCTTGTAGTCGATCAGCAGAAAATGATCTACAACTATTGTAATAGTCATAATAATTTGTGTTTATCATCATTTATTAAGAAGAAATGTAAAAAGTTCTCTGCTTTTAACATCTATAACATGAGGATTTGATGCTTTTTCCTGGTAAAATCATTGTATATTTAATATTTTGGGGGTTCGGAGTGACGGTTGGACAAGATAACAATCGATTAAGGTGAAATTTGAAGCTTGTGATGGTCATTTTAAAAGCTTCAATGATTAGTCCATGGACAGAAAAGTAATCAGCAACAGTTCTGAATGATTTTGAGTCACTCATCAAACAAAAATGTGAAGATTTGTAGCTTTTTTATGTTTTAATTTACTAGTTTTAATGATAGTCAGTGACTAGTTCATTAATCTTTTAGTCAATCAGCAGAAAATGATCTACAACTATTGTAATAGTCATATTAATTTGTGTTTGTCATCATTTATTAAGAAGAAATGTAAAAAGTTCTCTGCTTTTAACTTCTATAATGTGAGGATTTGATGCTTTTTCCTGGTAAAATCATTGTATATTTAATATTTTGGGGGTTCAGAGTGTCGGTTGGACAAGATAATAATCGATTAAGGTGAAATTTGAAGCTTGTGATGGTCATTTTAAGAGCTTCAGTGATTAGTCCATGGACAGAAAAGTAATCAGCAACAATTAAGATAAACGATGAATCATTTCAATCAGCCAGAATAATTGTTAATTTACTGTTTTGGTGATTGTTATTAGATGATTTTGTCTCTTTGTTGATCCACAGAGAATGATCTGCAAGTATTTTGACAGATGATTAATTGTTTATGTCATTTAATAAGCAGAAAAGTCAAACAACATCTGGTTTTAGCTTCTAAAACATACGAACTTGATGCTTTTTCCTGTTTTACATCATTCTATATTTAATATTTGGGGTTTTTGAGGTGCAGCAGGACAAAACAAATCATTTAAACTTGTAATCAGAAACAATTTTGATAATCAGTGATTCATTTAGAGTCACTTATCCAGCAAAAAGTAAAAATTTCAGCTTCTCGATTGTGAGGATGTGCTGCTTTTCTTTCACTACATCATTTTCTCTAGTTTCTGACGTCCTGTAGAATAAAATGATTGTCAGAAAACAATCAGCAGATAAATTAATAATGAAAATAATTGGTCCTGATGTTCATATAATGTTTAAATCATCCAAAACTCTAGTAGGTAACATCTCAATCTGCTGTAAAAACCTCTTCAATTAGTAGATTTCAGTCAGAAAAATATTGATTAAACACGTTATCTTCGTTAAAACCTTTGAACTTTGGTCTGTCAGTCACACAAAACAACCAAACTGAAGAGTTCGACTTGAGGAATCACTCGTTTCTGATATTTTTATGCACCGAACTGCTGATCGATTGATCAGAAAAGTCCTCAGTGTTATTTGTTTTGCCACTTTAATCCATCCCGTTTGGATGGAACAGGATCCTGGTTCTGTCTCAGGAGCACCACCGTCCCTGTCAGCACTTCATCAGTATATATCTGAAGTTCTTCACTGCAGGTGCTTCATGTGTTTTTCTTTGCAGCAAACATCAAGCTGAAACAACACTTTTCCTTCTCTGTGGAGGTTTTCCCAGCAGTGGGGAGGTCGCCCCGGTGACAGGATCGCTGATGGGAAGACGCCCTCTTGTGGACTTTAACTCTACGTGACGTGTTGATGCAGAGCAGCAGATTCATCTCTGACGGAGAGGAAGCTCTGAGACAGTTTGGCATCAGAGTGAATTACAGAGACGAAGTATGAACGTTGGCTCTGAGCAGAAACAGTGTGAGAGTCTGTGAATCAGCTGGAAACCTGACTGTGTTTCAGATGACTGCTGGAGATCAGATTCAGTCAGGCTGGTTTTATTTTACCTCCAGCCACCAACAGAGAGCAGCAGAATACAGACGACACACCTGATGGATGTTGTCTCTGTGTGAGCTGCTGCAGGCTGATGATGTTGTGTTCCAGGATGAGTTGATTCGTGTCTGAAAAGTTAGTTTCTTCAACAAATGCATGAAGAACAGGAGCTCTTCTTCTTCTTCTTCTTCTTCTTCTTCTTCTTCTTCTTCTTCTTCTTCTTCTTCTTCTTCTTCCAGAAACTGAGAGGCTGTTTTGTCATTCAATAAAAGTTGCATGAAGAATAGAAGCAAAACCAACACTGAAGCACTTCCATCTTAAACTACTTTATATTTCCACTCCACTACATTTATCTGACAGCTACAGTTACTTTTTAACTTTATTAACATGCAAAATATACCAGAAGTTTGTAACACGTTCTTATGGATGAGACGATTTACATATTGATACTTTAAATATACAGTATTTGTGTACTTTTAGGTGAAATACTGAATGCAAGGCTGGTGATTGTAATGGATGATTTAAATACTTCTTAAGTAGTACATTTATTGGAGTGGAAAAAAAGTTACCCAGCTGATTAAAGTGATGAACATATTAACTATCAGTGATTATAATCTGATAACATAACAAACATTAAACATATAATATGGGCCGTTCTGCAAAATCAGTACTTTTACTTAGTATAAGTACATTTTAACGGTAATACTCTTGTACTTTTACTTAAGGAAGTGATTTAAATACTTAAGTTAAGATGGTTTGTGTTCCAGGATGAGTTGATTCGTGTCTGAAAAGTTAGTTTCTTCAACAAATGCATGAAGAACAGGAGCTCTTCTTCTTCTTCTTCTTCTTCTTCTTCTTCTTCTTCTTCTTCTTCTTCTTCTTCTTCTTCTTCTTCTTCTTCCTCCAGAAGCTGTTCTGTCATTCAATAAAAGTTGCATGAAGAATAGAAGCCAAACCACCACTGAAGCACTTAAACTACTTTATATTTCCACTCCACTACATTTATCTGACAGCTTCAGTTACTTTTTAACTTTATTAACATGCAAAATATACCAGAAGTTTGTAACATGTTCTTATGGATGAGACGACTTTAAATATACAGTATTTGTGTACTTTTAGGTGAAATACTGAATGCAAAGCTGGTGATTGTGGATGATTTAAATACTTCTTAAGTACTTAAGTACATTTATTGGAGTAGAAAAAAGTTACCCAGCTGATAGAATATTTAAAGTAATTAAAATGAGCTCCGTCTTTACCAGCTCAACATTAAAGTGATGAACACATTAACTATCAGTGATTATAATCTGATAACATAACAAACATTACACGTCTGAAATGGGCCGTTCTGCAAAATCAGTACTTTTACTTAAGTATAAGTACATTTTAACGGTAATACTCTTGTACTTTTACTTAAGGAAATGATTTAATTACTTAAGTAGACGACCCTTTGAGCTGATAATTGATATCTTTGACATGTTCTCCTCACTAATACTTTTAGGTGAAATACTGAGTGCAAAACTGGTGATTGTAATGGATGATTTGAATACTTCTTAAGTACATTTATTGGAGTAGAAAAAAGTTACCCAGCTGATAGAATATTTAAAGTAATTAAAATGAGCTCCGTCTTTACCAGCTTCAGACACATTAACTATCAGTGATTATAATCTGATAACATAACAAACATTTCACGTCTGAAATGGGCCGTTCTGCAAAATCAGTACTTTTACTTAAGTATAAGTACATTTTAACGGTAATACTCTTGTACTTTTACTTAAGGAAATGATTTAATTACTTAAGTAGACGACCTTTTGAGCTGATAATTAATATCTTTGACATGTTCTCCTCACTAATACTTACATGACACCAGTAACTGGATTCAGAAACACTCTGAGTACATTTACTCTAAAACTGTGGATAGAAACTCTTGTACTGTACTCGAGTATTTCCATTTTATGCCACTTTATAATTCTACTGCAGAGGGAAATATCACACTTCTATCTCAACTTACTTTTGATGCCTGGAAATACTTCTGTGTGTCTGATGAGTTTGAATTTGACAGCTTTATTAGAGTAAAAGAGCTGATTACATCTCCCACCACTTGTTTTTGCTCATCACATTATTTCACTGCCTGTTTTTGCTCAGATCTTTACTTTCTCCTGTTTGTTTTCTGCATCTCTGACTGCGTGACGTGAGTCCGGCTGCAGGTAGGACGTCACCTGCTCACCTGGCTGAGGGGCTCATGCTAATCTAAAGCCGATTAGGGCTTCTTATCTACTCAGCGCTGGTTATGTGCTTTGGTCCAACAAAAATACCGGGATAGAGTTGGCCTCTTTACCGTTCCTGCTGACTCTTCACAGCTCCCACCCACTCCCTCCACAATCTGCCCGACTGCACCGGCTTTGATACCACGGCTCCACGATTTTTAATTTATTGGGTTTGCAGAACATATGTGGATCTCGGTTCAGATTCAGCGGGTTGTGACCACACCTTTCTGTTTTTTTATCAACAAAAGGCCTGAAGGGATCAGAGGATTTGTCGCTGGCTTCCTATGAAGTCAAATCTCATCCTAGAGCTGATTTAAGGCACAGAAATATCACAACGTGGATGAAATCGACAGAAAAACAGAAGCTCCACCTGGAAAAGTCGCTTACAAACACACATCTGTTTGTGAATGCATCCAGTGTGCAACCTTCACACACACACACACACACACACACACACTCGTGCTTGTATTGGACATGTGAAGAGTCATCCCATGTCCATGTGAAAGCAGTAATGCCATAATTGCCCTCATCCTATTGACTTAATCAGGAGCCCTGCGGCGCTCGCGGCGTGCCTCGCCTCTTGATCTCAGGTTTTTTTTTTGGACTCAAGGTCGAGACAACACGACGTCCTCGTTCCAGTGTCAGATCACATCTCTAAAATCCTTTATTCGTGTATACAATCTCTTCTTCTTCTTCTACACGGACACACAAAGCCAAAAAGAGAAAAAATAATAATAATAATCATATGGAAAAAACAAACTTTACATGGATTTAAATAAAAGATTTAGCTTAATTACAATCTTGTTTTAAAAAAGTTAAATTCTTTCATCGTTTTTTTTTTCTACACTATGTACAAAGAAACCCGGTTGTTAGAATATACATACATACGTGTCAATATACAGATACAGAATGCACATAAAGGGAAACACCAACGAGGATCTGAGATTACAGTACGGCGGTCGGGAGCTAAGATTTAGCTGCCAATTTCAGTCGTCCTCCACAGGTTCGAGGAGTTCGAGGCCCTGCTTCTCAACCGGGGCTCACTCTTCGACCGCGTGCTGCAACATTCGTACATAAGTCATACCGATTCGTTCAAATCATCATTTTTACTCCGTCTCGGGAGCTCATCCAGAGGATCCAAAGGTGGACTGGAGTATAAAAAAAAAAGGTCTTAATGAGTTTGATTTGTCTATAAACAGTATGAGCTACAAGCCAAAGTGCTAAACAGGAGTTTCTGCTGCCGTACCACCAGACTACAGAGCAGCTGGCTGGAGAATGATGCTGAATCCTTTCGTCTGACAATCAACCAAAACTTCCCAAGCTTTTTTTTATCTCTATCAGCCTGTTTCACCCTGCTGCCGTCTGACAGGCGAGACAGGAGTTTCTGTGACACCCCACCTGATATCCTTTTTTTTTATTGATTCATCATTTTGTCATCCTTGTTTTCTAGAATTTTGCTTTTTAAAAGCGACATAAAGGGACTTCAGAACTATCATTTTTGTTATACAATCTTGAGTCTGACAATTATCAACACATATCACATTTACCTGACTGGAAATGAAAATCTCTTTAAAAGTAAGCTGTGGAGCAAAAAGTTGTGACGGAGTCGTTCGGTGAGAATGAAAAACCCTAACGTAACTCTTCTTACTCGTCATCTCTTGTCTACGTTTGGACGTACAGTTTATAATTTATTCATGCAAAAGGAGTCCATTTGGAAGGAGTTCATAGCCAAATCTGTGTGTGTAGGTTGCGTCTACGTAATAACTGTTGGTAGAAAAACGTTGTGATCTCACACGTCCCCCTCGGCTCCTCTTCAGGTGGGAGTGGTGACAGTTTTTGCAGGAGGGGGTTCGCTCAGCTCACCGTGGCCACCGCTGCCTCGGCCCCCTCCTCCACTTTGCTGCCTTTGCCCATGGCCTTCATTTTGTCCATGATGTCGGTGAACGTCTCCTTCACCGTCTTCTCCAGCATCCAGCCCTCGCTCTCGCTCTCCGGGTCCTCGGGGTTCACCAGGGTGGACAGGGAGCTGTCCACGTACTGCAGGCCGATCGTCACCGCGAACTGAAGCGAAGAGGGACACATGTTAATCAGCCTAAACATGAGACGTTCAGATATCACAATATCTTCTTGTATGCAGCCATAAATGCTGATAAAGCTTATTGTCATTGTACAAAACGAAGTGGCTCGTCTCCAAATTGCAAAGGACACACGGAAAAATAACTTTATGTGGACAAATGTTTCAAATAAGTCAAATATTTGACTTAATAAACTCATAAAATCATCAAGATTGAGATTGTTTATAAAGGAAAGTAGTTAAAAATGTGTATTATCTTCATAACTTGATAACTTCTTTATCAAAATGTAATAACATTTTAAAAGTTAGAGCCACAACGGTGAGTTTATTAATCGATTAGTCATCAATTTAGTCACTTTTCAAGCAAAAATGCCAAACATGTGCAGAACTTTGCTGCTTTTAATCGTCTTCCATTATAATAAATGTAATTTCTGAGTTATTTTCTGAGTTTTGTGGATCAAACAATCAATCAAGAAAATCATTAATCAGCAGATTAATCAATATTGTAAATAATTTAGTTGCAGCTCTATTTTAAATGTCCTTTAAATATTTGTAAATGTCTTTAAATTGTTCAAATGTGCTTTGAATTATCTCACATTATGGTAAATTTAATGAATTTAGATTTCAGATTATTGGTTGGACAAAACAAGACATTTAATTAAATTGTGACGGAATCAAGAAAATAATCAGCAAATGAATCAATAAATGTGAATAACTGAGTTGCAGTCCTACTTTAAAAGTCCTTTAAATATCTTTAAACTCTTCCTCTTCTTTTTAATTAGTTTAATGCAACATAACACAAGAGGCGACATAAATTAGACGACAACAAATTGTGCAAATATCAACAGAACGAGGTCATGAGTTATTTTTTCATGCGTACGTGTCGCTGCATGTGTGAAGCGTCAGGTGTTTGGTGTGTTTGTGTGAGTGATGAGACGGGAAGCGTTTGTGTGAAGAAGACAAAAATAAAAGTGTATTAAAATAAACACATATCGAACTAATCAACAGCCTGGAGACGTGTTAAGTGGTGATTTAACTCAGGGACTGTAAACGGTGACTTCAGATCAGATCTTCAGAGAGCTCAGGCTCCAGGAAACAGGTCCGTCCCTGTCACGGCCTCCAGATTAACCCATCACTTCATCTCTGAACCCGAAACCTGTGTCAGCACAGAGCTGCTTACATAACTGCTCCTAAATCTGGGATTCCTCCGACTGTGCGTCTGATCAGCTTCTAGACAATACCAGATCTATATGTTTTAGAGCACAGGTTTCTGTTTGTTGCTGTTCAGATTCTCAGAACGAAAAACAACAGCAGATGTTTGAGGCTCAGGGAGGAGAAAGTTGAGGAGAGGTTGAGGTGCCATGTGGCAGCGATAAGGATTGTGGTGGAGAGTAGCAGGTAAGCTTGCAGGTGCGTGCGTTGCCAGAGGCGGAGCAGGGTAACCTCACAGTTGGGCAGGAGGAGGAATGATATTTAGGTAAAGAGGATAGAGTTGTTTTGGAAGGAGAAGACGCCAACTGGGTCACAGCTTCGCATGCTCACCTCACTTCTCCTCACCTGACTCCCCAACAATCAGACTGAGCCCTGCCTGAGTTTAAAGGAAAATATCTGAGTGTTTCACTGAATCACCAAAGAAATCCTCCACGAAAAACTGTGTGATTTATATCTATATCTATTTTGTTATTTTCTAGTTGGATTTGAAAGTGCTTTTCCTTTTTGACTTGCTCTTTTATGGGATATGGTTTCTTTAACTTTGTAGAGGAAGGAATAAATATAGGAAGGAAGAAATAAATGAAGGAAGAAAGAAAAAAGAAAGAAAGAAAGAAAGAGGGAAGGAAGGAAGGAATAAATAAAGGAAGGAAGGAAGGAAGGGAGGAAGAAATAAATGAAGGAAGAAAGAAAAAAGAAAGCAAGAAAGAAAAATAGGAAGGAAGGAAGGACGGAAGGAAGGAAGGAGGAAAGAAAGAAAGAAAGAAAGAAAGAAAGAAAGAAAGAAAGAAAGAAAGAAAGAAAGAAAGAAAGAAAGAAAGAAAGATCCTTGTGTCTTATATGTCTTAAAACAAACCTTTTATAAACATCACATCTCAATGACTCCTCCGCTGCAGTTTCAACAACCTTTTGGAAGCGTTTAACATTTTTTCCACCAGTTATTCTTCTTCCTTAAAGGCTTCTCTCTTGTAAAACCAAAAAATAATGTTGTGAAACACCTCACAGAAAACATAAATCTCACCTTAGTGTCTCTTTACAGATTGATGTCCGGTGTAGAATGAGCTCATTGTTGCCCGACTATAACTGACCTTCATGTACCAGATGGTGTTTTCCACCATCCAGCCTCAGGGGGCAGTAACGAGCCCACAATGAGACAAAACTTCGGCTAAGTGACATAAACGGGATCTTTATGGTTTATCTAAGTACTTTCAAACAGTATTGTTCTGGTTTTACAAGAGAAACTAACTGGTTGTTTTGAAAAATGGTCTGGTTGACTTTCCCACCTCCATTAAAGGACTGCATGCATTTGAACTGGAAGTCAGAATTACTGCGTTTCCAGCAACTGGAACGCTCCCTGACGTTGGATTACCAACTTGTAAAGTCAAGATGGCCGCTCTGTGCATCAACAGCTGTGTAAGCTGTGGACTAGACTGTTGATCAGTTATAAAATCAGTGTCACACACAGTCCAACTTCTATTCGTGGACGTGTTGCTTCAGTTTGTATGTGTTTGTATGTGTAATCTCCAACTTCCAAGGTTGATGTAACCGACGGTGGAGCAATCATCATTTCTGATTGAACATATTTGAAGTGTATTGTGTGATATTATCATGTTTGTGTGGATGCATCGCCGGCCCTGACCTCCAGCATCGTGACCAGCACCACCAGGGCTCCGATGGTGTTCATCATGCCTCCGTAGTAGGACAGCATGGCCTCGCGGCAGCCGCGCTTCCACACGTTGAGCTCCTCCGTGTAGTGGTCGTAGCTGTAGTGGGCGCTGTTGTTGGTCATCTGGCCCTGGATGCAGGGTCTGGGGGAGCTGGGGTTACAGCAGCTGAACGGGACGCCGTCCATCAGATACTGGCCGTCCACGTTGCTCCCAATGCGGCTAAGAGGATGAAGCAAAGTGTCATGTTGGTGTTATGACAGGATGAAGGGGAAGGTGAGTGAGAGTAAAGGTCACGAACTGGCCATAGTACACCTGTAGTGTGTTTGTGTGTGTGGGGTCAGACTGCTACCAAAATAACTACAAGGTGTAATGATATTTTTATCTTTTCAGTTACTGGATCAAACTTATTTAATCAAATTCTGCTACTAAGCACAGTCAGAAGGTTTTTGGGTCGGTGGTGTCGTACTGACGGCACACATTCATGCAGAATAATAACAATCAACAACAATCAGAACCACTTAATCACCTCTTATAGTATGATTTCAACCAAAATATTCTTTTTCAAAATGTCTAAACCTCGACATATAAATAAACCTTGAGCATAACTGTGTCATCGCTGGGTGGGTCGATGGAAACACACGTACGATAAGATCATTAAGAACTAAGGAGGTTGGATATGGATCAGCGCTTTCTAGAACCATCAGAACAAACAGGAAGTACCACACTTGGAGAGACAGGAGAGTTCTAGATGTCCTGATATTTAGGATAATTAAGTGAGGATTTGAACGACTTGGTCAAAATGACAGAGAAGTTTTAAATGAGCCTGACACCTGTCGAGTTTTCACTGTGTTGCTGTCCACTGAGGCAGCCAGTCTTTATAATGATTTTAAAATCATAGCCACACTTTGTTTTGTTGGACCGTACTGTCCCTGGAGTGTTGCCAGGTTCCTCCGCTGATTGGACAGGACACTGATTCCTGAAGGACAACGACACTGTAATCCTTCAGATTAAACTCTAATTAACGTTCAAAAACGTCCTGGTCACAATCGTCTTCACAGAGTTGAAACTGCACCTTTGTTGCCCAAAATCAGTCGATATCAACAAGTTCTCACAGAGACCTGATATCACTGTCAATAGATTGAAATCACGAACCTTTAATCCCTCTCGTGCCTTTTTGAACTTGTGTATCTTTATCTGGACCTTAATCACCAAAGTCCCTCCTCCCACCTTTATCCATAAAACTGCCTAGTAACCTCTTCCGTCCTTGCAGTCCCCAATGACGCGACCCCCTTGCAACCTATTTCTGTCACCATTTCTGGTGACGGTAATCCTTTAGAGGACGAAAGTGAGTAATACATCTGTTCTGACCCACCTTCAAATCCACTTAGACTGAACTCTAAAGTACCATTCCACCTTAAAAAACTCACTGATGATCTCCGTCACATCAAACATTAACGATCTCTAACTTTTAAAAAGATAATCATGAATCCTTCTCACTTACTCTTTGACTTCCTTTGCGCTGAAGTCGAGGTAGCGGTTGCTAACCCACTGAATCTCGAACCAATCTCTGAAGTTGTCGTTTCCGCAGCAGCGAAACTCCATCTGCATCAGGTCCAGGGTCCTCTTCATGTAGCAGCGGCCCGGCGTGTCCGTGTCCTTGTAGAACTTCATGCCGTTCCTCAGCCCCTCGGCCAGCGTGAACTGCAGCGGGATCCTCATCAGGAAGCACAGCACGGCCGTCACGAGCAGCAGGCAGTTGAACACGACGCACATCACCAGGAAGTTCTTCAAAATGGGCTTCCACTTCACGAACTTGGTAGGATCCAGCGAGTCGTAGCAGATCTTGCCTCCCAAGGCGTTGATGCCGCAGGCCACTCAGACCCATGAATATGAGCAGGTTGGGCAGGAAGTGGCTCTCGTTGTTGTCCATGAGTTCTGAGCGCTTTCGCAGCTCGATCTTAAAGAACAGGCCCATGCTGAAGACCAGCACGCCGGCCATCACGGCGAACCAGTACATGAACCAGACCGTCTGAGCGAGCTTCACCCGCTTCTTCAGGTCGAACTTGACCAGCATCAAAGCCATTTTTCAAGCTGTGACGCGTCCTCGCCTCTGGAGAAGAGAGTCGACGATGATCTAGAACAGCAGGAGCTATGAGATTTCCAGTTAGCCCCTCAGTTCAGGGAAAATGTTTCTTGAATGCGCCAACCTGCAGCTCCTGTTTTCCAGTCTCTTCGCTATCTGGCCGGTCCAACGGGGCAGGAGAGTCAGCTCAGCCTGTAATCCATCCCACAGCAAGGGAGCAGAGATGAAGAGCCCAGGATGACCCGGGGAACAGCCAAGAAGTGTTATTCCTCCGAAGCTAACTCCTCTCCCATTGTGACAGAAACTTGAACTCTCTTGAAGCGTTATTTCCCCAAACTTTTACCGTTTTTTTCCCTCTTTAACACACAGGTGAAGCTAATCGTGGCGTTCGTTTCTCCCGGAGAGGTGGAGGATTGCCGAGGATCCTCATGATTAAACTCAAAGTTGCAGTACGTCATGCTAAGCCCCTGTAAGTAGCCTGATCCAATTTGCCAAAATCCCTCTACACAAGATGAGCCTGGTCGTAAGCCGCTGCCAGGGGCCATAATTGGTTTGAGCGTTCACGTGGTCATGGTCGCCTTGATCGAACGCACCAATGGCACCGGGCTGAACGCTGGCAGAGACCATGGACATGGGAATGGAGCTAATAACAGAACGTATCCATTCACAGGTAGAGGGTCCACAAGTTCAACACAAACAGGATGTCTTCACCTTTGGGGCACTCAAGCTGCTCAAAGCCCCAATAGCCCATTCACTGAAAGAAAAGAGCGTTCAGGATCACATCTCGACCCTTTTATTACGACTGAACATGTGATGAGTTTATTAATAACTGCACAAACCTGAGACAACTTGGCTGGACAATAAATATGGACGTTAATCTTACGAGCTCCAAATGATCTTATTGTCTTATTGTCACTCTCCATCTTGGCAGTGGGAATCAACACTATGTCTGGCACAAACATCCACTAGATGCTTATGCAGATCAAAGCCGAGCGTTTCCCTGGATGACTTCTGTTCCGACTCCTTCAAAACATCACTGTGACCTGACATGAGGGTTGATGCTTAACGACGCGTCACAGCTGAATGGTTGTTGTTCCCGCGAAACGTTATTCAGAGTCGTCACTGCACAGATTCTTCTCTTCTTCTCTTGTAACTTTGTAACTTTCATGGTTTTTTTAAGCGTTGTTGAGCAGGAACTCCTTAATTGCGTCTCATTTCAATAGGTTATACTTCTAAAATACAAAGCAGGGACTGGATTTAGTTCCATTCTGTAAGATCAAGGCAGCTAAAGTTAGAGTGCTATTCACAGCTGGTGGTGTCCAGAAGCATAAAGGCTCAGCGCTGAAGGAAAAAGGTTCAGGGGTTCAGTCATTAATAACACACCTGGGCAATAGGAAGCTGAAAAGTACAATAATTACTTTGTCAAAAGTGAAAAAAACCAGCATTAATAGTCCCATCAGGTGTTCAGGTGACTGATTCATTATGCCGATACATAACGCTCTCACTAATATGTTATACGTCAGATAAATGACCCTCGACTTACAATTTCCACATTTTGAGAGCATGTTCTGATAGTAACAGGAAGACTGGTGGCAGTAATTTACCCCTTATTAAGCTAAAATTAAAAGTTTTTTGACATTTTGACATGGAAGTTCTCTGTAAGAGTAAATCAGCAGGAGGTGAACTGTTCTAAAAGTGTGCACAGAAAGTACAGACCAGTTTAAACTGGGCATGTCAGCCATTTTTAAAGTGAAAGTACCAACCAGCCCCTTATTTTAATCTTCTATTTTCATTCTTAATGTGACAGTAAAGTAAATGTCTAAAGGTTTTGGACCAACCAGGAGATGAAGCAAGTGACCTGGAGATGTCGGCAAAGGCCTCAGAAAATTGTGATTGGCGTTTTTAACTATTTTCTTTCTGTCTGATGAAAAAACATAATCGTAAAATTGATCAAAATGTTCTAAAGTTCAGTTTCGTTTACACTGTCTTGCTAACTTTATGGACATGTTGGAGGATGGACTGTGTGGTGCTGAGAGGTGTTTCTGTTATGTATCCGACCCTCGTTGGTATAAACTGGATGGACAAAATAATAGAAACTGTGGGTGTAAACAAGTAACTTCAACATGTTTTATTCAAATTAATCACATTTTTATTTTATCTTTTAGTTTCATTAGTTCGACCAGCGTTAACAGAGGAATTCAGGACTATGATTTGCTTGAACATAGTGTCACAGCAGTATAATAAACAGGATTCGGGTGAATTTAATTGATTTTGTTGACCCAAAAATGAGCATATTCCCTCGACTTACAATTTCCACATTTTGAGAGCACGTTCTGATAGTAACAGGACGACTGGTGGCAGTAATTTACCCCTTATTATTAAAATTAAAAGTTTTTTGACATGGAAGTTCTCTGTAAGAGTAAATCAGCAGGAGGTGATGTTCTAAAAGTGTGCACAGAAAGTACAGACCAGTTTAAACTGGGCATGTCAGCCATTTTTAAAGTAAAAGTACCAACCAGCCCCTTATTTTAATTTTCTATTTTCCTTTTTGATGTGATAGTAAAGTAAATGTCTAAAGGTTCTGGACCCACCAGGAGATGAAGCAAGTGACCTGGAGATGTCGGCAAAGGCCTCAGAAAATTGTGTGCATTTTTAACTATTTTCTTTCTGTCTGATGAAAAAACATAATCGTAAAATTGATCAAAATGTTCTAAAGTTCAGTTTCGTTTACACTGTCTTGCTAACTTTCTGGACATGTTGGAGGATGGACTGTGTGGTGCTGAGAGGTGTTTCTGTTATGTATCCGACCCTCGTTGGTATAAACTGGATGGACAAAATAATAGAAACTGTGGGTGTAAACAAGTAACTTCAACATGTTTTATTCAAATTAATCACATTTTTATTTTATCTTTTAGTTTCATTAGTTCGACCAGCGTTAACAGAGGAATTCAGGACTATGATTTGCTTGAACATAGTGTCACAGCAGTATAATAAACAGGATTCGGGTGAATTTAATTGATTTTGTTGACCCAAAAATGAGCATATTGCAACAAACACAACGGAGGAGCACATCTCAAGTTAAGGACAAAATCTGGAGAAAGCTCTGGGCTGAAACATGTCAGTGTTCATCTACTCTGATGTAAACCACATAAACATGTTCTCCCTATGGAGCTGGGCTGGTGGAGGGACGGTGTTGAAGTCCAGTCTGTGATGAGATTTAGGCAACACAGGCGCTTTGGTGACGGTTAGGAGAATTTATTCTAAATTTGGGAATGCTAATCTGTAAGATTCACTTTGGTTGAAGTCTGTGAAAGATCCTGATTTGTGTTAAATGTTAATTAGGAAAAAAACTCCCACACACTGTCCACTTCACTTGCAATTAAGTTTAATGAGTGGACAGTGAGCGGGAGTTTTCTTTCCTGATTTTGTCGGCCCTCTGTCTTCTCCTACGCACCTGACAATCCTAAAGTGTGCAAAAGCTGAACTCTGTATTGAATGTTAATTAAAATCAGTTTGTCAAATATCAACAAAATCTTATCTTTCAATCTGCGTACATGGTCGTGGAATTTTCCGTCTGGAATGTGTGAAATTGGACAATATTGTGCCACCAAATCCTGTAGATTATATATTCGTTACCTGCTGTGATACTGCTCAGGTGTGAATGTGGATTTTTATCTACATATCTTAGTGCTTTAACATACAAACAGCCCGTTTCTCAGCTCTGTAGCGATGAAGCAGTGCAACACATTCAGTGGATATCCGTCAACAATACAGCGTCAAGTACAACCAAACTTTACAGTAAGTGCTTAAAAGGAAAAACTATTTTTGTCAAATAGTGTGGACAAGAGTATTTTTGTTTACTCTGGCTGAGAGAATTTAATTTGATGGTTTGACTGACGTGTATTTTGGCAAACACAGGTTTTAAAAGTCTCATTTCTAGGGGTCCCAACTGGTTTTCCTGTCTTCCTCTGGGATGACGGTCCAGTTGGGGGATGGTGTCCCTGCAGCGAGCCAGTTGAAGTCGTCCACCTGGCTCCAGTTGTTTCGGTTCTGGTCCAAGCCAGACAGGGTGAAGTCCTCCTCCAGGGTGGGATAAGACCAGGAGAACGGGGCGAAGCTCACCCCGCGACAGTCCTCTATGATGGCCCGGCTGGTGACGTGCAGATACACCTGCGTGTCCGTGGTGTTGTGGGTCCGCAGCTGCTGACAGGGGAAGGCCAGCGTGCTGTTCCTACACTGATCGATGAACACCGAGCTGGACACGGGTCCGCACAGGATCTCACAGCTGTCGATGTGCTTCAGGTGCAGCGTGCTGGGGGATCCGAACAGGCGGACCTTGCAGTTCGTCAGGTGAGTCAACAGGACATCTCGTTTCTGGATCTCCTCTGCTGTCTTTATCAGACGATCATTCTCCATGTTGGAGAAGCAGGTCTGCTCACTGACTGCAGCTCCATCCACCTTGGTGATGCCAGACTCAGCTTCAGGTGAAGGCGTGTCTGGTGCAGAGACTTTATCTGCCGCTTTAGTGCGAGACCGAAAGGCAAACTTCTTCTTGGGCAGCGCCTCCTCTCTGGTCTCAGCGAGGGAGGCCTGGAGCTTCTGGAGAGCAGCCTGGGCTTGTCTCAGGTCGTACTGCTTCAGAAACATCATGCTGTCATTCAGAAACTTCTGCAGCTGGAGTGTTTTGGCCGTCGCCTCCTCGAGCCGTTGGGTCACCACATCCCGGTCCGCTCCGGAGCAGCTGGACAGCAGCTCCTCGATGGCCGCCCGCTCCGTGTTGAACGCGCTGGAGAAGTACTCGCCCTTCTCCTCCGCGACAGACTGGCTCTCCTTCGCTTCCTTCCTCCGCTCGACGTCCTCGATCCTCGCCTGGTGCCGTTTCTGGAGTCGCTCTTGGATTTTAGCGGCACCGCTTTCGCCGGCGAGCCCGGTCTCCCGGCTAACTTCAGCCGCTACGTCCATGTTGTTGTTGCACCGTCAGTGGGTGCGGAAGTGATGGTGTCACACTTTCTTCTTCGCGGGTTTTGTGATCCACACTTAAAGGCACATACCGCCACCTACTGTTCTGGAGGGCGTCATGGCAGGACGTCATCTGGTTAATGACAGTAAATTACAAGTTAAAATCATATTAAAAAAATTAATATTTATTAATAGTGACCACCATAAAACCCCAAAGTAAAAAAAAAAAAACTGCGGTGCCTGTCTAAAAAAAATGTCTAACTATTAGTAGCAATAAATATATAACCAAGAGTTGACTATGTATTTAATTGTTACTTTTATAAGTAACAATAAGGCCTGAAGCTTTGATAAAATATATTTTAGTACAAAAATAATGCAAAAAAAGAATATTTTGAATTATTAAAATTGGTGTTGCCAATAAGGGTTAAGTAAGCCGGCCAGTGCATGTGAACCTATGAATATGTAAATATCGCCAGGCATATTTACATATTTATAGGTGTCACAGGTGAAATTTACGGGCACTGTTTTTTTGGATATATTTTTGTTAAAACCGGTAGGAAAGAAAAAAGAGATGAGTGTGTGTATTTAATATTTTAGAGTATGTACTACTTGAATTTTGTGTCATACACAACCTCCACACTCTAACAGCATGCCACCTCAGCCTTTGTTGGTTATCATGATTTAATTTTATTTATCACACATTTTATGTAAAACTGCCATTTTGTGTCATGTGCTATTTACACTTTCTTGTTTCTTTTATGTTTTTCTTATATTGTGTATATGTGGACATGTTTGTTATGTGTATCTCTGTTTATAGCAAACTCCAAATGAATAAAATCTAATAAAAAATAATTTTCTAAATCTGTCTCCATAAAACAGCTAATTAACATTTACCATCATCCAAATAACCTTGTTGAGCTTTATCTTAAAAAAAAGTTAATATCTCCCTTTTATACATTACAGTAAGCTATTAAATAATCTCACATTTCATATATATTTTATAATATTTGTTTACAGTCTGTAGAGACATATCACAGGAAGAAAGACAAAGTGAGATGGAATAATAGGGCTAATATTTAAATCTTTGACACACATGTTTTCCATATTTTTTATAATCATCTAAGCATTGAAAGTTTAGGATTACAATGTAAATACAGGCTGAGAGTTTCTTTAATCACAAATCATGATTAATCTTATTTATTACACATTACATGCAAAGCTGCCATTTTGTGTCATATGCTATTAACTTTTTTGGGGGGGAGGTTCTATGTTTTCCATGTTTTTCATTATCATGTAAGCATTAACATTTGAGGAACACAAGGTAAATACGGGCTGAGTGTTACTTTGATCCCAATCAATGATTAAATCATATTTATTACACATAAAAGCTGCCATTTTGTGTCTTATGCTATTTACACTTTTTGGTTTCTTTTACATTTTCTTTGTTGTTTGATTATCATCTGAGCATTAAAACTTGAGGAATACAAGGTAAATACGGGCTGGGGTGTTACTTTGAGCAGCAGTAACCATGGTCATACCTGAGCTACGTCAAGGTGTGGCGAACCCAACAGAGGCCCGCCCTCTACCGTTGGTGATGATTAAGTCTAATAACATTTATGTACAATTCATGAGGGCAGTGACAGATGTCGTAATAGTTTAATTCATGATGATATACATATAAAAATGTGTGTTTATTAATGTCTTTGTCGTTGTTTGTGTGTTTTTCCTATTCAAACGCAGATAGTCGCGTGCTGCCGCTGGGCACTGATGATTTGGGTCGCTTGTTCTGTGCACTACCCCAACAACCCGTGCGGTGATGGCGAGGAAACCCCGTTGACAAGGCACTGCTTTTTCATGACGGTGAGTTTCCCTTTGAGTGTATTATAATTTTGTGATAAAAATTTCAAGGAAAAAACACACACAGCCTCCTTCCTCCCTTCCTTCAGGGAGGGAAGAGAGTTTGAGCGGAGAGAAAAATCTATCCGAGACAGAACAGGGACAGTGAGAAAAATATATGAGTGGGAGAGGGAGAAGGAGGAGGAGGAGAAGGAGGGGGGAGCAAATTAAAAGTTGCCAAATGGAGATATTGGGTTTCAAGAGGAGTGAGACAGGAGTAAAGGGTTTGCCTCTTTGACTCGTCTTTATGTTTTGCTAATCGGGATTAATATGTGCGGCTCGACGCGGTTTCGTCCCGGAGCTTTTTCGACGAATTCCTTCCGACGTTCCCCGAACAGGCGTCGTCGCCACCGCGGCTAGCTAACCACAGCAGGCCGGTGTTTATCGTTTTAAAAAAAAATGCTGCGGAGCGTCCGGTCCGGAGCGCTGCCCGACCGGGAGACGGGCTGCTTCTTCACGGTCCCCCGGTCGAAACGCGTCAGTTCGACATATCGAGAACAAATGTGACGTTTTTCATGCTGGCAGATGAGCCGCATGGAGGACAAATGAAAGCCTCCCCAGCAGAGACAGAAAAGATCACGTCAGCGACGACCAGCTACGGGCTGGACGACGACGGGCGTTTTTGTGCTGCTTGAATGCGATTATCATTCTGTCGATTCAGTCTATTTTTGGAAATAAAACTTGCAAGCTGTACGTTAGCGGGTTTACCGAACCGACGGCGACACCGTGCTGCGCCAGCGGCGGGGACTAGCTTGGGCTGCGTCGAAAACATGCACGCCCGGGCGGATTTCGGAGGCTGAATTTTGAGCTCTAAACGGCAGAAAATGTTCAGACTTTTTGGATTAGACGGCTTTATTATGTCAGCCCTGATCAAACCCACGATACGTCTGCAAATTCGGCGCTTTTCGGCCATTAAAAAAAGCTCGTTTTGTCGACATAAGCGCTGTTTTACCCCGTTTTTAAACGTAGCTAACGGTCGACGTTCTGTTGAATGCTAAACTAGTGACG
Source organism: Lagodon rhomboides (assembly GCA_039737535.1). Lineage (NCBI taxonomy): Eukaryota > Metazoa > Chordata > Actinopteri > Spariformes > Sparidae > Lagodon > Lagodon rhomboides. The sequence goes on along the minus strand of CM077804.1, from coordinate 25,609,602 downwards.
GTTGGTTTTTAATGATTCTGTCGGATTCTATTGAGAGAAAAACGAGTGGAGGCATATTTAGTCACGTATTCCCGAACAATCCGTCCACATTTTGAGCTTCTTGTTAAATAAAATGTTAATCTTTTCGGTTTCCGTCTTATCGCCTCCTCTCACATTCTCGTAAACCTCCACAGCTTGAAGGACAAAGGAGAGCGTTTTACACGTTGTGGAGAAAAATGTCGTCGATGTGGCTATTAAACAAACACATAAATCGACATTCTGTGATTATAACTTGCTTTTGGAGGTTTCGTAGTGTTTTAAAAGTCGACGTTCAGTCACTTTCAAACAACATAACGTGTCCAGAAACCGCCGTTCTTTGTTTCCCCCCTCGACCAAAGATGGAGGCTGAGCGTGGCGCGGTTGTGAAGACAGCCTGTGTCATGGTAACAGCCATTTTGTTGCATTGCAGTTGAAACGTCGTGCAGTCTCAGGGACACATCTCACATGTCTCCACTTCTCCAACACCACACAGAAACCTCTTATAACTTTTAAAGACCACTTCTTCAAATGCTGATGATGAATAAGTGACTTACTGCATTTTCCATTATCTTACCATGTGCTCCTCATTGCTTCAATACAACCTATCACATCAAAAATGGACAAAATATCCTCACATCCAAACACTTTACAACCCATTAACTCCACTCATTGGGCTTGATTTGGTCCCCTTTTTCTGATTATTTAGCACTAAAAAGCTGCGTATCAGTGCTGGCTGACACAACATAAAGCCACCACGTCTTTATATGTTGAAAGTCAAACAACTATTCATGGTATAAATGGAGAAGGGTGGAGTTATTTACACTCAAATGCCCCTTTACACTGTGTGCAGACTGGAAAGACAACCAATGTGGGACAGCAGAGGAGGGTGATGGGTGGGAGTAAACATCTGTAGGTGGGGAGGAAGGCCATCCTGTTTTGCCTACATACAGACCTCCCACAGCACCGAGTAACATCTATGTCCCCCCCCCTTTAAATTTCACACACCTATCTCTTTTTTTTTTTTGTCACCAACACTCCCACAGCCTGTATCTCACACTTGTAATTGTGTAATCTTACTAAAATGCAGTTTCTCACCCTGCAGCCCAGGAAACAAAGGGTGTTAAATGACTGAATCCATGCTTCCTGCAGGAAATCTGTGAGTGAGAAGTCCTTACTACTAACATACTGATGCATACGCTGAGCTCTTACAGTTTAAACACTGCTACCTCAGAGTAAAAACACAAACGAGTCATCATCAGTTGAGGTTTCATTGCCATATCAGCCATTGGTCCATACAAATATTACATTTCTACCCCCCCCTTCCATAATTTCAGGTGTCATGGATGATGAGGACGATCGCCATCTTCTGGATATTTTAGGGTAAAAAACGCTCCATAAAACATGAAATTTACATTATACACATACAAGCACTTTATAAATAGATGCACTTAAGTTTGTCAATTCACAACATGGCCACATGAGCCAAAACCCTGAAGTTAGCAGCTAAATGTTTTCATTGGCAGCACTGGTGTTTGCAGAAATGATGTGCTGGTGAACCTAAATGATAAAGTTAGATGCACCAGTGCAACAAGTATGAAAAGTTAGTCTTGAGTCACACACGTTTACATTTGACTAAGGCTCCTTTTTGGAATGAAAGTATCTGTAAACTCAGTTTATTCCTCTTTTGTTGAATAAAGGAAGTTAATAATCTAACGGGGATCTATTTTAAAGCATGTCTTATCACTCTTATTTCTCAATTTTCACACCACACACAAGTTAAAGGAAGTTTATGTTGCATCAGATGTGTTTTAGGTTTGTTCTAAGTGCATAACAATCTGTCTTGTGCCCTTTTTTTTCAGAGATGTGGATGCATTGAATGATTATCTCCACGGCAGCAACAGCAAGTCTGTGAGTGATTTGTTCGCAGCCGTTCCTCACAGAGTCCGTCTCAATCATTACTTCACTCGTCTCCGTTTAACTCCCGTGTGTTTTGTTTCTGCAGATCGAGGAGGATGATGTAACAAATGCAGCTTATGGGTCGGACAGCTCCTTCTTTGCAAGTGACACGGTGAGTAACTGATTATCTTTAACCAACAAAACATTAACAGAGAGCAGTTTCTTAGGTTTTTAGTAAGAGATACTGAAAATTCAGTCATCATCTCCTCCCTCCATGTTGATGGAGCGTCAGGTGAAGTTTCCTCGTCCACAAAACATTTCTGGAGCTTCACAGCAAACCAGCATTGCAGCCGTCTCTTAAACAACTGAAATAGCTGAGGATTTGTTTTTAAAGCTAAAAAAACAACCAAAAAAGCACAAAAGTGCTCCAACCAGCTTGTCTCTGGAAGCCCCGAGATCCCAAATTGATTTGTAAAAGCTTTATTCACACCCTCACCAAACAGTCGAGCTTGCTAACGCTTTTAGCTTCGAAGCTACAGTGAATATTTTAGCTGTAAAAAGGGTTTAAATAACATCTTTTTAGATCAGATTTTGATCTTGAGGCTTCAAGAGACTTGGATTATGCCACATGAGCTGTATGGAGCCATTTTATGTTTTGTATTTAGTTGTTATATTTAACTTTTTAAAACAAGTCTCCAGCTACTTCAGTTGTTTTGCTGTGAAGCTCCTGAAATGTTTTGTGGACTATGAAACTTCACCTGACTTTCCATCAGCATCAGAATCTTCTTTTTTGGGTAAACTTATCCTTTAAAAGCCATAAAGCCATTGTATGTGACAAAATATCTGAATATGAGAACCCAGTTTGTCCTAATTAGGGGTAAACACTATTGGATGTTGATTTTAAGAAGACAAAAATGTTCAACTACATGTTAAAAATTACATAAAAGCTTCTAGTTTTTAAAGTTTTACAGATGTGTGACACAGAGCGAGAGGACGGCTGTCTAACATGCAGTTCACATGCAAATATTTCTGCTCCTTTCCTCTAAATGCCTCATTCAGACGGGCTCCAACACTGGCCTCAAGGATGGCTCTTCTTCAATGGGTGAATTCGGCGAGGATTCAGCAGGGGCAGGCCTCCAGCTCTCCAGCAGCCTTTCATTTATCGAGGATGAATTGGGGCCGGAGACGTCGCCCGGCGGAGTGGATCTCGGGGGAGAGGACCAGCCCTTCGACATACTCCAGAAGTCCCTCATGGAGGCCGATATCACGGAGCAGACGCTGGCTCAGGAGGCCCTGCTGGACTCCCAGCCGGCTCCCACTCTGGTGCAGGCTCCGGTTCCCTTCCAGTCCCAGCTGGTCTCTGGGGGTTATGGAGGGGGAGTGGGCGTGGTAACCACGGCGACAGCTGCGTTCCCTGCTGGCCAGTTCCTCCAGGGGGTGTCCCAGCTGCCGAACGGCTCCGCCCAGCACATCCAGGTGTTGGGCTCGTTCGGGGCGGGCGGCGGCGTGATGACTCTGAGCAGCTTGGAGAGGTCTCCTCAGATCGTGCTGAGGCAGGGGGCGCCTGTATCTGCAGCCGGGCCCCCAGCAGGGGGGCAGGTGTTCGCCCCGACACAAGGGCAGGTGGGCCAAGTGGGGTTACCTTTTAAAAACATCCCTGTTCAAAACATCATCATCCAGAGAGGCCCGGGAGGGACGCAGACTCTTGTCAGACCTATCCAGCCGAAACCCCTTCAAGCTGGGGCTCAGACTGTCTACAGCCTGGGCCTCCAGCCCACTCCCGCCACCATGGCTAACGTAGTTAACGCTAACACGGCTGCTCCCGGACAGTACACCGCCAACGGCTCCATAGTCGTGCAGCCGCCCCTGGAGCAGCAGCAGGCCCAGACAAACTTACCACCTGGACAGTTCTTGCTGCCCGGCTCTTTGGCGCTCACGCCGGGCAGCGCCATCCACAACGGCCCCGCCGACCCCAACGCAAACGCCCTAATCACCGGTCAGAATGCGGTGCAGATCGTTGCGGGGCAGAACTTCTCTGCTCCACCAGGAAGTCAGCTAATACTGAATCAGGGAGTCGTCGGCGGGAGCCAGGTCGGAGTGGCCGTGACTCAAACATGGACAGGAGTTTCCTGTGCGAGCGCCGCCACTGTGCAGACGTCGTGCGCTCCTGGGCGGCTGACTCTGGTCGGCCCGGCGACGGCGGGGATCAGCAATCAAGGCCAGGTGACGGCGGGACCTGTTCAGCGCCTTCTAGTGACTCAGTCTCAGAATTGCACTTCTCTGTCGCCTTTACCTGGTACTGTGACACAGGAACAAGACTTTAGACAGGTGGGAAGTAATATTACGTTCATTTTCATTTTTATTATTTCCTCAAAAAACTGTTGTCTGACTGAGATCACTTATTTTCCAGAACTCCTCATCACCTGCCCTCAAACAGGTGCAGCTCGGCAGCATTCATGGTAACAGAGGCTGATTGATTTCTGTCACGTTCATATTGAAATGTGATCTTTTGCACTTTGACCTAATGAAGTTTCTTTGTTGTTTGTGTGATCTCTCTCAGCCATGACAACCATGAATCAAGATTCAACGCTAAACTCTCAGGTATATCTCTCTTTGCACTCATGTTGGTCTTTATTTTAAGGTGAATTATACTGATGGACAACATCGGTGGTATTATGACAACTTTGGTATTTAAACTTTCTTTCTACAGGTCAGTGCTCAGAAGAGACCTGCCCTTCCACCACTTACAAGAGGAGGAATGTGAGTTTTTTGACCCGCCTGGTACATTTGTCAGGTTTTAAGTTTGCATTCAGCCATTAAAGGAGCTTGTGTTTCCCCCCCCGTCATCTCTGTAGGATTTTACAACAGTTGAGGAAGGATCATGCTGGAGTTCAGACCCCAGATCGGCGTCGATTCGCTTCCATCGAGGATTCGCTGCAAAGACTCCTCCCTTACCACGTGTTCCAGGGAACTCCACCCAGCCAGGATGAGTTCTCACAGGGTACGGCTTCGAATTCATCACCTTTACCCTAAATCTGAGACCTCATTGTTCAGCATGTTTATGTGTCTTTATCTGTGGTTTTGTCTGCAGTGGATGAAGAATTCGAGGCGGTTGCAACTCAGGTGCTAATGAGGACCCAGTCCATGGTCAACAAATACAGACGGCTACTGATGGTGGAGGCCGAGGTGAGAAAACACGCACGAGCAGCTGGTTGTATGTTTTTCATGTCGCGACACGCACAGGACTAACAGGTAGCCTCTCCCTTTTCCTGCAGCGTTCCAGTCCGTCATCAGAGATGGTGATGATCGACAGGACCTTCAACCAAGAGGAGCGCAGCAACCTGACGCAAGACAAACGCATGGTACTCGTGGATCCAGGTAAAAACTAAAAGCTAGTTAACACACCTTGACACCGAGTAAGACTCCCCCTCGAGAGGTCAAGTTAGCTGACCGCTAGCTTAGCTAGTTTTAGCAACCTCAGAAAAGACCGCACGATAACAATACACTGCAGCTTATGTCTCCAACTAGAAACCGCCATCAAAAAGCCACAATTAATGGTGAGAACAGCAGCAAACTTCAGCAACAGTACATGTACAGTCCCAGCACACAGTACGAAGCATCAAACATCTGCTAGCTTTGCTGGATTTGTATTAAAAACACAGCACAACTCACCCTCTCCTCCAGCAGCCTGCCTGTGTGGGGAAGCCCTGACGAGTCGATTACCGAGTGCAGTAGATTTCCACAGCTCAAGGATGAAAATGTATGATTATTGGTGTCAAGGTGTGTTAGACCATGGATTAAACTTACACCGGAATATCCCTTTAACTCTTCCTCTCTCTTCTTTGTTTTACAGACGCCTTCCTGGAAGACTTCTGTTGTGGGATGAAATCCAAGCGGTTCCAGGATCCCGTCCCCTCCCAGTCGTTGTCCAGCTGTAGTTTGACTCAGTCAGACCGAGGCTCCACGGAGCCGCCGTACAGGACAGACTCCCAGCCCGGGTATGGAGACCCGGGAGGGGGCGGGGCTGCAGGTACAGGTACAGGTACAGGAACGGCTGTGGTAGATAAACTCCAACCTCCACACTTAGACAACAAGAGCGTCCTGGAACTGAAGAGATCGCAGCAGCACTTCGGGCCCAGCAGCACCAGCAGCAACAGCAGCAGCAGCAGCAGTCACCCCCAAGGTAACCGCTCACCTTTTGCAGCAACGGCGGGCGGACAGACGCACTTCCAGGTGTCTCCCCACCCGACCCAGCCCCAGTACCCCCCGCAGCTCACATCGCCCCCTCTACCCGACACAGACTCTGCGCTCGAGGCTGCAGTCAACAGCATCCTGGAATGTTAAGACTGATGCTCCGAATCATCCCTGATGTTCAGTTCTGACTTTGTTTATGTGTGTGTGGGTCTGTTTTGTTCTGTCGGTCTCCTTGTCGTAACCCTGCGTGGAGAGAGAGCTCAACTCTTCTTCTTCCAGGTCTGATATCTTTTGTGATTCCATCTCCGGCCATGTAGCATGTAATTTGTTCTTTTATGTTTTTTTGTTTTTTTGAGGCATGACGTAGGAGTCAGCGACTCCGCCGAGGTGCCCGATGGACGCAGGCACTTAAAAAAATCACCTATAAAGATCCGGGAATGTGTGCAATGCAACGGACTCGCAGACGGAAGTGTTTTGTTTATTTTTAACCTTATCTTAAAGTAGCTTGAAGATAAGTGTCCCTCTCTTCACACACACACACACACACAGACACACATTTTGTGCCAGTTTATCACCCCCACTACCTACGCTGACAACAGGGATGAAGAGGAGGGACTTTGTGCCTAATTCTAGGTTTTTATTTTGAAGTGTTTACATGAAGAAATCATCCATTCGCTCAGTTCCACACATGCTTAGGTACAACGTGTCCGGTAGGTTCATGGTTCAGAGGAGTAGATTTTCCTTTAGAGACACAAATTTGCACTAAACGTACTGTTGCTTATTTCAGGAACGATATGAGTGTGAGGCTCTTGTTGATTTACAGCGTACGCTAGGCTAAACTAGAATGTGAACATTTGGAACTGAACCAAAATCTACCCGCCTGCTTTCAGCTGCCTGCAACAAGGATAACCTCGTAATCACACTAGAAACCAGTCGAGCTCGTCACATTATTCACACGTAGTAGTGTTACTGTACTCAAACTGTGCTTGAATCACATTTTCTTTGGCATTTCTTTTGTTTGTACCTTAAAGGTATGCGAGCCCCGACACACACACGGACACGAGGACGACTCTCAAACCACTTTTTATCATTTCACGGTGTGTTTGTGTCCGGGGAGCTGAGTCCTCAGATTGAGGAGGATAATGTTACAATATGTTTTTTTTTATTTAGATTTTTATTTCCTCATTTTTAGAAAAGACATTTTTAAAAGACTGTTTTTTTTTGGTTTGTTTGTTGTGACGTGTTTCCCCCGAGCATTGATTGTATGTATATTTGTCTGCCTTCTGCATACAGTATAATGATATATTGATCATATCTATCTATGCTTTACTACCTTCACATGTCTACCAGTGTGTGTGTGTGTGTGTGTGTTAGTCTGCACACACACACACTGGTGTATGTTTCATGTAGTTTGGTTGTTTGATTGCCACACTCTTGACTTTAATCCCATTGTTCGCTCATCGTCTCCTCCCCACCACGATGTTTTCCTCCCTCTCCAGTGTTTCCTTTCAAACATTTCTTCTTTCAGCAGCGCAACCAAAATTCATAACAGGAGAGAGTGTGGTCTTATCCAGAATCACTGTCAGATCTCAGCGCTGTAGTGTTTCCTCCGAAGCCGACTCGAGCTCCCCACCGTGTTTTAGTTTTGTTTTCACTTCGTTTTTTAGAGCTAAGAATTAGTTAAATCCTGCGGAAGAGGATGAGGGCCGACGCTAAAAGAAAATATTCTAACTCTGACTTCTCTTTTGAAAAGTTTGACTTTCTTTCTTGGGATTCAGGATTCAGAAGTCAGAATTCGAGGAGGAAAAAGTCAATTTCTACAACTAAAAAGTCTGGATTCTGTTCAGTTCTCTTAGAACTTGACTATTTTCTGTGACTTTAACTCTGAGAGAAAATTCAAAGGGGAAAAAGGTGCAATTCTGACAAAAAAAAAGTCAGAATTCTGTTAGATTATTCTCAGAATAGAAGAAGAAGAGGATGAGGGCCAACGCTAAAAAAACAAATATTCTAACTCTGACTTCTCTTTTGAAAATTTCGACTTTCTTTCTCGGGATTCAAAATTCAGAAGTCTTTTTTTTCAGATTCAGAAGTCCATAGAAGAAAGTCAGAATTCGAGGAGGAAAAAGTCAGAATTTCTGCGACTAAAAAGTCTGGATTCTGTTCAATTCTCTTAGAACTTGACTATTTTCTGTGACTTTAACTTTAACTTAAAATTTAAGGGAAAAAGTTAGCATTTGTAACAATAAAAGTCTGAATTCCAAGAAAAAAAAAGAGTCAGAACCCTGAAAGAATCGCTCCGTGGCCCTGATCCTCTTCCATAAAATCCTGAATTTTGGCTTCGTACATTTGTTTTTTTTTAGATTTTTACCTTTTTTTTAAATCTGCACTGAGCATGAAAGACTGACTTCTGCCAAACACAACAACAGGACCAAAGCTCATCGTGTTAAACGCCCTTGGGGTTGATTCTGGATAGCGCCACCCTCCCTCCTGTAAAACGTGTCTGTGAAATATGCTTGCCAACAGGCTACTGGAGCAGACTGAAGGCCTTCTATGTGGGTTTTGTGTTTTGAGTGCCAGTGGCCGTCGCAGCCCGCCTGTATCTCTGCCTATAGACCTCTTATATTTACCAATGCACACTGAGAAAACTTTCTGCTTTGAATGCAAATCTCTAGCGACGTGTACGGTCCACGTGAGATTTGTTTAGCGGTTGCTGCAAGACTTCGTGCCTCTATAGCACTTAATCCAAGTTTTAGACTCGCACAAAGTAGGGACGTGTCCGGTGTTTTGGTGAAACGTTGTGTTATCTTGATGCATATCAGTGTCTGAGGGCCTGGTAGGAACATACTGTGCTTTTCTCTCCCCTGTTTAAGTGCAGAGATGTGTTTCTTTTTTTTTTCTGCCTCCATTTTCACTGTTATTTTGTCTCACATGATTTGTATAGTTTGTCGTTTTGTATAAAAATGAAAAGTGAAACACAAAATATTTATAATTTTTGTATGGAGAAAAAAAAAGAAGAATGTAAAACACACACAAAAAAAAGTGAGAAAATGGAAATTATTTTTTATTGTGTTGGCTGAGAAGCGACGTCAGGAAAAAAAACAAAAAACAAACGTTACAAAAATACTGTCATTTCTTCATTTGTAGCTAATGTGTGTTCACTACAGCAGCGAGGAGAGTCAACAATAAATTCATTTTGAATACAATAACAAACTGGTCCGGTCCGGCTCACAGCCTCCTTCAGTGTCCCTCCATTACTATTCTGTGAGTGTTCACACACTGGCACTGACGAGCTCAGCATGCATAATAACATCATGTGACGGGGGGAAGCATTCGAGAAAGAAAAACAGATTTGTAACCCTCTGCTGCACAGATAGCATCTCTTCACGGACACTGGTGTCAGGACATTTCGAATTTCATGTTCCTTTACATTTGGGCCACCAGAGTAAGATTTTATCGAGTTAAAAAAAAAAATCTGTTGGTTCCCTTTAATCCTCTCACGGACCTCGGCACCAATGCTTCTGCACAAAGGAGCAAAGAAAACTCTGCATAGCAAACATTCGAGCGGCGAGACTCCGAGAGTCAGTAACAGCACAACAATGACACCTAGTGGAGCCTTTGGGACGCACATGATGAACAGCAAATAAATCACAATAAAAAGGAGTTGCAAGCACTTCCTCTTCTCAAACTAAAATTAGACACACAGCAAACTAAATAAGATAAACACAGATAAGTAAATAAATAATCTGACATAAAATAACGTATTTGATACAATCACACATACGAGTGTCCAGAGGAGTTCATTTTAAAAGCTCTGTGCTGGTTGTCGAGGAATAGTTCTGGCAAATAAGCTTTGTCACCTTCATGTTAATGTAAATATGAAGCAACAGCCAGCATCTGGTTAGCTTTAGCTTAGCATAAGGACTAGAAACAGGTGGGAACAAAGACCAAATCACTGTGACATCACACTAACAACAACAGTCACTTCTGGCAGTCTGAGAAAAATGTGAAAACATATTCACAATATGTCACAGAATAAACAAAAAAACCCTCAAATATCCCAAACTGCTGTTGAGTCGTGTACAGTTAAACACGGTGGTCCGATCAATTTGATCTCATTTTATGTACCCAGTTGCATTTTTAGATGAATTAAATGTATAAACTTTGAAATAACGTCATAAGAAAAGACAATCAAGCTACATGTGAGCTTCATCTGTATTATTTGTTGGCTCTAAGCTGTTGCCAGGCAACGAGCAGACTCCAGGAAGTGAAGTGAAAAATCATATTGACACGTCTTCACCTCAAACAACAAACTGAACAAACAAGTTATACATAAGTTAAATACTTTACATAAAAGGTTGTGGTAGGTGGAGATTGTTAACATTGAACAGAGCCAGGCTAGCTACATGTAAGCTAAACAGATGCTAGCTGTAGCATCATATTTAACAGAGGTTAGTAGTAGGGCTGCACGATAGGGTCAAAAATGCATATTGTGTACGGATATAATTCATGTTTGGATCCGTATTAACTTCATATTATTAATATAAAAGATGCCATCAAGTTGTGGAGCCTCCAGACATCTTCTCTCGGCCTCAGTGGTGCTTCCTCCAGCGGTCGCGCTCTGCAGAAACAGAAACAGCCATCGACATGCTCGTTATCTCCAGATCTACTCAGCCTCTATATGAATCAACACCAAGTTATCTACACACTTACTCATATGTGGGTAACTCCAGGTGTAGCTGAGCACGCAGTACCCTGCTAACAGCATGCCCAGTCCGCCGACACCACCTTTCTTCACGTCGATGTACCTCCTGTAATACCACTGCCAGCCTGAGGGGGGCATAGGAGAGCAGCGACATTAATACAATCATAGCAGAGAAGTTACTCATTAACTTAGAGGAGAAGATTGATATCACTCTCAAATCTGCTGGTTAGCTTAGCGTAGCATAGCACAAAGCCTCGAAGCGGGGGTGAAACAGCTAGCATAGCTCTGCGCTGAGCCAACAAAACCCACCTGCAGAGACGTTTAAAGCTCAGTTATTAACGATTTATATGTAGTTTATTAAAAGAGACCTGTAAAACAGACATGTTGTAGTTTTTGTCCGGTGATTCGCTCGAGGGTTAGCTGGATTTTGCTATCACCAACATGACAACTTAAGCTAAGCTAAGCTAATTGTTGTTGCTGGTTGTGACTTCATATTTAACAGTCAGGTACCAGAGTGGAGTGATACTGTACATCTGTGTTTGTGAGTGATATTCACCCCTTTGCACCATTTCCACCACGTCTCTCGGATGGCTGGGAGTTCTGCAGGCCAGCCACTCAGGTAACTCCCTCAGCCTCACCTGTCCGAGACTCCGCTGTGTCAGAACACCTGTGAGTTAATCAGTGACGAGAATCAGTGCAGCTTGAAACACTTTCCTCTTTCATTTCACTGTGTTTTTCTGTTCTAGAGTTGATACAACACCTGAGTGTCAGTACGTAAAACAGCTTTCAGTAACTCACTTTGAAGAATAAAAACATGTTTTTTTCAAGTTCATAATTTTATCTTGTGTTAGTTCTAGGACAGGTTTACATGCTTCAGTCAGTTTTCTCATTCTGTCCAGTTCAGATGCTCTGATTCAGCTCCTGACTCTTCACAAACATGCAGACATGTAGCTCAAACGTATGTGCGAGTTATCATGAACAACAACAGAAGTTCGACACCCTGCCCGTCTTTTTACTGGCCGATACTGACCTTCAGATCCACGATCTGTCCCGAACTTCTCCTTCATCAACCCATCATCGGCTCTCAGAGTCTCCACCCTCGGCGGTGAGGTTTGTGGTGCCAGAGGGAAAAGATGTGGGCTGGACAGCTGGCTGAGTGACGGTGATATCGTGGGGAGTCCTGCCACCTTCAGCCTCTCGCTCACGCTCTGTGGAGGAAACTTTGCTTGGCTCACCTGAGACAACAGGTGGGGACTTGTAGCGGAGGGTAGCTCAGACTGAGGGGAACCATCGTGTCGCAGGGGGATTAAAGATGCTTGTTTGGGCTTAACTGATTGTAGCTGAGTCGGTTTTGAGCTGCTGCTGGACAGAGATTTAGTTGTTACCAAGCAGCTATCAGCATCTTGAGACGGAGACCTGAGACTAGCACCAGGTCTGGGATCATCAGTAGTTCTAATCTGGTTCAAGATGCTGGACTGACGGCTGCTGTGAGCTCGGCCTAACGTGGCTTTAACATCCTGGAGGGTAATCCTGGCCAGGTGAGCACTTCCTGATTTCAAGGACACATTATTCACAGATAAATCGTCAAATTCCTCCTTGTTGTCGACCAAGAAGTCGTTTCTTCTTGCACTACTCTGATTTTCTTTAGAGTCCAGAGAGCTTGAGGTGTTTTTGGTTGTGGAAAGGGTTTGTGCCGCCTTCTTCGCCCTTGTCGCTTTAATTTTAGAGGCACTTTTGGGTTTGGTGTCTGAGGACAAAAAGGCAGGAAGGGCGTTGTCTTTTACCAACTCTGTGCCGGGATTAGTTTTGGTCTCTGTTTGAGGATCTGCTACAAAGGCAGCTGAACCTGAGGGCAGGTCCTCTGTGGCAGAAACCTGTTTGGACTTCGCAGCTTCTATCAAAGCGCGGAGACTCTTCTTTTTGGGCTTAGAGATGGTGGGAGGTAGAGACGGTGACTGTGACGGGGTGGAGACGGGGGGAACGGTGGCTGTCGTGATTTGTTTGGACAGCTTCTGTTTCTTCTTCTTAGTCGAAGGTGGAAGTGATTCAGAGCTCAGGGACAATGAAGATGTTGTATCAGCACTCTGTGAGGGTGTTACTGGTGATGACATCTTCTTACTCTTCTTAGCAGCCGCTGACACTCTCTGCGTGGTCTCCTGAGCTGTCAGCTTGGTCGAGGCTGCGCCCAGCGGAGACGATGATGTCTGATTTACCGTGACGTCATGTTTGGTTGTTTTGGAGCTCGCTGCTGCCTTGCAATGTGGCAGGTGGGTCTTCAACCTTTTGAAGGTTTTCCCACAGAATGGGCACACCTCTGTGGGGAAGACAGTGACAGAAACAAAGCATTAAATATGGACCAATATCAAATTTTAATTTAATTTCACTGTATATATTACTTTCTACATGATACAATTCTTCTGCAGGAGCCTGTTTGTATTTCATTCTTTATCAGTGCATTAAATCACAATTAAATAATAACACAGACATGTAATATTGACTGTATTTAGGTCACGTGATGTTTTCGGTTTTCTGTTAATAACAAACAATATCGTGACACTTCACTTACCAGAGCTCATTTTGCACGCGTGTGTAAAAACAGCCAATCAGGGTGAAGCATGGTCTCAAAGCTAGAAGAGTAAGCGACAATAACGTGAAGTGACTTTAGTTTAAACATGAACACGCAGTGAGTTCACTTTAAAACACTTTCTGTTAGACACGTTTTTACATTCAGGGTCAGAAGTGTTGCTGTAACTGTTGCTGTGCAGGGAAGGACCCTGCGGGTGGCGCCTCAGGAGCCTGAGTGTAAATTACAGTTAGCTTTAGCTTTAGCTTTAGCTAGCTGAAATATCGCCGTTTAGTTAAGCGGCAGATTTTAAAACTCGATGGCTAATAAACGGGTTATAACAGGACTGTCTGGTACAGATAATAATGATAACAGTTATTAACCTGTGTGGACTTGTAGTGATCTGTTCAGTGGGCGTGGTGCGTCCACTTCCTGTTCGACGCACATCGAGATGATTCACTCCTGCCCTCTTCCGCCTTCGCGTGAATCCCCGAACAAACCGCTCAGTTTTTTGGACGTATTCAGCCAATTTCCCACTAAAGCCTCAGATACTTCCGTCGCAGGGGGGGAATTCAGTTATCTACGTCAGTATTAACGATATGATCTGGCAGAACAAGCTATTTAAATGGGTTAAAGCGGTTTCTTCACCGTGGTTACAGTCAATACAAGCTCTTCGTATGACTAGCTAACTAGCAGGAGCTAGCTAACAGATGAATGTGCATGTTCCTCACGCTGTCAGCCACATGTCAGGGCCTCCTTCAGCGGATGGAGCTGCTCAACTGTCATGTTGGACTTATCTCGTGTCTCTTATCATGTTTGACTTGAGTTATCTCCAAAATAAAACAAGTTAAATAAAGAAGAAAAATATCTGTATGAACAATAACAGGCAAATAAATAAATATCATTGTTTTTTTTGTAAATATCTTTTCTTTTCTATTTAACTTCATCTTTTTCCTGTACTTGTTGCATGTCGAGCTGCTGTAACGAGTGAATTTCCCTGTTGTGGGACAGATAAAGCAAATCTTAAATCTTAAAGAAATGATGGATTTAATACACAGGTTTTAAAGAGGAACAGTCACCATATATACATTTGTATTTTAATTAGCATTCATTTAAAACATCTGACCCTGTTATTTTAACTTTAACTTTTTTTTGAAGATGCATCCATCCATTTAATGTAGAAATACAAAACATGTTAGCTGTTACCCTTAGCTTACCAAGCAAACTATATGTTCTTCATAATATGTGTAATAAGAGAGAAGAGCCTGGTTTCATTAGAAAAGTGTATTTTATTGATAGGGTTAGAGTGGCATGAGACTTGGCACAGGAATTAATTTCAAGAGGGTGATGGAAAAAAAAATTACACATAAACATCTACATCAAAAGATCATCTTCATTGGAAAAAAGCAGTGATTTGTAACACATTCAGATTTGGGGGGGTGGGGGTGAGGGGGGAAATAACGCCATTTCTACAACCATTTACATATATGGAGATAAACCTGAATATTATTTACATGGCAACAGATTACAGTATGTACAAAGCCGGGACGAAGCAAAAAAAAAAAAAAAAAACTGGAAGCAAACTGAAGCTCACAGGAGCAAAAACTACACACTGTCCATGTGAACAGTCCCAAGGAAGCATGGGGAGATTTGGCAGAAACTCAGATTTTCAGCGGTGCCTGGAAGTTGTCCTCGAACAAAGATTGGCCTCCAACAGAATACAGTCACTGACGAAAGTATTCAACTCGAGTAGATTTTTTTTTCAAGACGTGTTTTAAAGGGAACTCCTAAACGGCACAAGGTTGCGGTAGGTTCAGTGCCAACACAGATATTCTCACGACAGGTCACATCTTAAACCGTAACAACGTTGGATACAGTATATTCAGACAATCTACAGCAAATCTCTGTACATATTAACAGACATTCATCATTCAGGCAAACAGGGGAGGTCTGTCCCTTTACAAGGCATCTAATCAGAGATGAGAACATAATGAGAGAGAGAGAGAGGAAGAGAGAGGGGGGGAGTCTGGGTCAAAGGTCAGGGTTCAAAGCCAGGAGCATCCAGTACCAAACACCACCCAGCTAACTGTACTGAGGCCCGGCTGAGTCTCGCTGCTCTGCCGCCCAGACTAAGATTAGATTATTCAATTAGTTCACCAACAATGACATCAGCATTTACGCTGCTGCTTTTTGATTCAACCCTGAGAAAACAGTGGACTGCATGTTCACTTGCTGGCACACCTGCCTCATGTGCCCGTGAGGGTTATTTTACCCTCTGAACAACCAAACAAGAAGGGAGAACTGGCATCCTAATTATCTGTTAGACTGACTTAAATTCTATAGAGACTAACAGGCACAAATGCAGGATTTAAACAGTGATTAGGTCTCCTTAAGACATCATATATCTCGCCGTTGTGCCCTTTTCTTTTCTAGCAGACAAGGTTCCAGTGCTGGAGCCATTTTTCCACAACAAATCTTAAACCGTTCAGAGCTCTTACACCATCAATGAACTGGTACTCGTCTCGGTAAATCGGCTCTGCTCTGGCACTTTCAACCCGCTCGTCCAGTTGAAACAAGGAGTGAAGAGCGGAGGAATGGTGCTGCGATAAGAGAGGAAAACGAGGACTGTGCAGTCTCCAGATAATCAGCAAGTTAACAAACCCTCTATAAACTACAGGGGCTTCGAAACCACGTTCACAAAGCAGCACTGGAGAGTGTGACAGAAATAATGGAGTGATTTTGGAGTAAATTAATTCAGTGCTGGCAAATGAACTCTGGCACAGCTGATTCTGACCACCTAACGTGTCGTTTAAAACGTATTTCACCTTGCCTGTGTTTGTCGCTTTGCCAAGTGTATCAGCCTGGTTGGTAAAATGTGTAAAACTCCACAGACGGGCGCTGGCATGAACGCCGGCACCGACACCTTGTGAGTTGAAAAGCCTCCCGAGAGTCAGGCCAGAGGAGAGAGTCCGAAGACGAGGCAGCGAAGTTCAGACGCGAACATCCGAACCGCCTGCTCCACTTTCTTTATACCCACACACAGTCTTTCCTACTGACTCGTTCCCCTACCAAACCCTGAACTAACAAGAAGGCCAACTCTTCAAAGAGGAGAGTAAAAACTAATATAAAAACGGGCGAAGAAGAACATCTATCGGATTCTTCTGAGGCTGGTCTCTCCCAAGTCCTCGTCAGGAGCGAGGGGGTGGTTTGTCCCCTTTCAGGTCCTCTACGTTCACAGGTCGACAGGGGTCATTGGAGCATGAGCTGTTTGAGGTTGTCGTGGAGGATGGTGTCCTTGACGTCCCGGAACACCAGCCTGATGTTCTCCGTGTTGATGGCCGTGGTGAAGTGGTGGTACAGGGGCTTCTGGGTGGCGTCGCGTCTCTTGGCCCGGAAGCACTCCACCATGAACGCCTGGATTTCCGGTAGGCTGTGCTCCGTCCCGGTGTATTCGGGAAAGTAGTCCTTGAGCGGAACGCTCTTCACCTTCTCCTCCAGCAGGTCCGTCTTGTTCAGGAAGAGGATGATTGAAACGTTGACGAAGACGCGGTTGTTGACGATGGTCTCGAAGATGTTGAGCGATTCGCGCAGCCGGTTGGTCTGCCTGTCCTCCATCAGCACCTGTGGAAGACATCGGGAGGGATGAAGAACAATCACTAACGTTGAGACAGAAATTAACTGAACCGTAGCAAAAAGTGACGCCTACTCAAACCTCTTTTATTTACTTTTTATAGTGTCCCTTTCTGATTCTGTCCTCATCTAAGAGAAGTGTGAGGCTAACCGGCGAGCTTTGGCAGTGGGCCACTTTTCTGCCGGTTGAAAACTGTGTCAACATTGATCAGCAGAAGTTGTGTGTGTCTCTTTAAACACACCAGTTATGCAAATACACAACACTTTTGTGAGGGTGTATATGTTGGCTGGTAAATAACGAGGCGTTGCAGCACCGAAACGCCAAAGATACGATTTAGGAAGTTGTCACCGTGACATAGTTCTCCAACCAGAGAGAACTGACAAGGTAAGTTTTCAAACGTGAAAAATGTCCTGTTCAGTACATTTCTCTCCATTTTTTTAAAACTTTGAAATATTGTTTTAGGCGTAGTACAAGTCAATCCTTTATCTTTAATGTGTAATAAAAAATAAAATGAATAAATGGTGAATCTGTTATTCTGTGTGCATTTCATGTATCTTTTCAAATAGCAGAGCCTTTTTAACTGTACCCAACAGTACGACCTGCACAAGTGCACAAACTGAGTTTAATCTGAGGAAATCTACGCGTGCCGAGAGATTAACCACAACAACTCTACAAATCAAGAGTGAGCATATAGACACAGCGACGACAACTTATCAACAAATCACCCGACATTATCTTAACGGCAGATTAATGTGGCACTTATCAGGCAATCACACCAGCGTGCGCTGCTCGCGTCTGTGTGAGAGGAAGTGAGGCGGCGCGTTCTTGCCTGGTCGTATTCGGAGGAGGAGACGAGGAAGAGGATGGAGGTGACCGAGTCGAAGCACTCGAACCAGCGCCTCCGCTCCGACCGCTGCCCTCCCACGTCCACCATCTTGAAGGGAACGTTCTTGATCTCAAAGTCATACTCGTGGATGCCCTTGGTGGGTTTGCGGGCCAGCAGGATGTCCTGCTGAGTGGGGAGGTAAGTCTGGAGGAGAGACGGAAAAACACAACGAGTGAGTGTCGACATGTGGAGGAGACGATTGAGAGGCAGAATGCAAGAGAGACACACCAACAAAAACATGTCACAGCTGAAGGAAGAGTTTGTTTTGTATAATCTGGTAATCTGTCTTTTTCAGAACAGTGATTTTTATCTATATCGGTGGATATTGATTGAAAAAAATACATATACAGAATACGTCAGGGAAGCCTGACACAAACAGTTAAAACAAAGTTGGGACTGCCTCGTTACAACTGGATCAACTCCTCGTTAATCTAAATAAATATAACGACAATATTTCTGAGACGAACGTGGATGTGTGGCAAGTTTCTGAGACTGTAAATAAACAAGATTGTAAATAAACAAAAACACTCGAGAGGTAAAATTAAATCACAGGAAGCATTTCATCTTGTTTCTATTGTGATTTACTTACATGAGTGGAATTAATTGGCTCTTATTTGAGTATAAATATACACTAAATTTTTTTGTACATGTCAATATTGTTATCTGTTTTTCTGCTTAATATGCAGTTAAACACACATGATGGAAGGAGGCAGGTAGATTTGTTGGAACAAATGATTCTGGGACTTTTGATTCTTCAGATGGAGGCAGATTATCTGAAGGAAAATCAAAAAAAATCTTCTCTTGTAAAATCAATTCTTGGTTCAACAAGTTAAATTAAAGACTTTTAAGAACTATTTAATGCTACATTTAATGCAATTTAATACCATTTTCATGGTCAAGGTGAGCAAAGCATTTACAGAAAACCAGCAGGGACAATATGGTGTTGAATTACTCAATATACCAAATTCCTTCAGTACTTCCCTGCAGTATTTAACACTAATGCCTAATTATATAATTCATTTCTGTTTATCTTATGTCAGCACTTTCTCATTATGTCACAATAGGTTTCCTGGCTGGTCTGATGGTGCTAACTCAAACTCTGCTCAGCGAAGAATAAACAGCCTCCAACATGCACAAAAATCCTACTTTTTGAATATTTTGTGCCCCTACAGCCAGTAATCATATATGAATACTAATATACTAAATATACTAAATATATTTGGACCTGCAGACTCCCTCCCAAAGCATCCAGACTGAAGTGATGCCAGTTTCGTAGGAGGTTTTTCACAAAATGTCAGCATTGTCTTTGACAACAACTGTCTCAGTCGCTTGTCAGCCAACCTTAAACTGTCCAGACATGTTGCAATATGAACTATAACATGCACACATCTGATTATAACAATCAGAGCAGGCAGAAACAACTTACCGGATCGCCGAGCTTATCCAGATTATCCAAGAAATACTTCACTGACTCACCCTGCGACAGGACAGACGAGGAATTTCTGTTAATTCTGCACAATTTAGTCGATTTTCAACAGCACACTTTATCACGCAAAACACTGAAGATACAGTTGTCGCTGTCGTTTAGGCGCAGGACACACACACTCATCAGCTGCCACAGAAACACACACACACACACACACACACACACACAGAGAAACACACACACGCGATCTGTTTTCTGAGTAGCTGAAGCAGGATGCAAAGTATTTGGTACGACAGGAGACACGTGTTTGTAAGTGTGTCTTTGATGTACACAGAAGTGTGGCTACATCTGTGTGAGTGTGTGTGTGTGTGTGTGTGTGTGTGTGTAGGGGAGTTTTCTAGACCGTTCTGATGCTGTTCATGCACAATTAGTGCAAGCCCAGACATGAGGCTGCCAAGACCGAGATGCATTCCTGTATCTGTATCTGTGTGTGTGTGTGTGTGTGTGTGTGTTCTGTTTTTCGACATAAAGCAAAAACTGAGTGAAAAAAAAAAGCAAAACAGATTTTCCTGCGACCGACCGTTTGCTGTCACACACACACACACACCACACCTTTATCAGGAGACTATACTGCTCCTACTTTGCATTAATGACTCGTTGAAGCTCCGCCCGTCGACGTAAAATTCAAATTTAATCCGTCGCAGTGATAGTTCGGATTGTGTTTCTGACTGTTAGAGCCATTTCCCCCTCACAGTGAGCTTCTGTGCTCACCATTTGATCTTTTAAAAAACTAACCTGACCTGAAAAACCTGTGCGTGTGAGTGTGTGTGTGTGTGTGTGTGTGTGCAGAGTGTGCAAGGCTAAGATTACACAAGGGAGGGGTGGAGTGGCGTGGCACGGCGCTGAAGCCAGAGGAAAGAGGAGATACCTCTGATTTCAATTCAGGGCTTTCGCTCGAGTGAAGGAGCTCAAATCTGAGGGCGGTGGTGGTTTTGTAATAGTCAAAAAAAATCAGGCAGATGACAAAAAAAAAAAAAAAGGAGAAGAGAAACGAGAAGAGCGATCGAGTTCTCTCTGTTCATTATCGAGCATGACGACGCCTGCAGCTCGTCTGCTGAAGAAGCAAAACTGAAACACAACATTACATAACGTGAGCGTGTCGTCTGAACTGTCACCACCACACTTCTAATCCACGCAGATTTACCACCACCACTATTTTTGGACTCATTATCAGCATCTGCATCTTCGCGCGGATTACAATACACAATCTCAAGTGAGAAGAGGGGAGAGAGAAGACGATTTCAAAAGGCCGAGTGTGAACTTTGTGCCACACAGAGCGAGGCGGCGAGGATCCCTGTGTGCTTTCATTCTGTACATGTGTTTTTAATGATAATTACAAGCCAGCCCGAAGGCACTTGTGATTTGTGATGCAAATACGTAAAGGGCATGGTCAAAACACAATGGGTTGTATCTGCTGGCAGAAAAACAAATTAGAGCTCGCTAACAAGAGCTGGGAACAGAGAAACGGCTCCCACAGCAGCGACTCTTCAGCTGCCGGGCCTCGATTTTATGTGTTTCTATCAGAGTCAGACTGAATATCAAGGTTTTATACATCACGACGGGCTGCAACCAAGGATTATTTTAATTATCAAACAACCTGATTATGTCTTGGGTTATATGTTTTGTAAAAGCAGCTGATCGTCACATTTTAGAAGAAGGAACCATGAAATATTTGGTATTTTCGCCTGATAAATGACAAACAATTACCAACATAGAATAACTAATTAGTTGATTAATCATTTCAGTTGTACAGCGTTCGATAAGTATTTTTTAGTTCTGTGTCGGTGTAACTGATCTTAAATGGCATATATACCGATCACACCCCAATTAAACCCATTTACTTCATTTTTTCGCGTAGCAGCGCAGGTTCATCAAATTAAACAACGTAATTTGACACGGAGCCTCAAGTCTTGACAGAGAGTTAACATTAAAGCCAGTGTTTCCTGGTTGTTAGCGTTACTTTACAACTCGTCTATGGATCAGCTACAGTCGCAGGGTTCGAATCCCACCAGTTTTCAAAACTATCCTCTCAAATAAAGGCATCAAAAAGGCAAAATAATAAATAAATAAATAAATAACGTGACAAAGAGAGGCAACGAATCGTCACGTTTCACTTTAACTGTAAAAAAGAAATAAGATTTATATATAAAATCTGCTTCTTTTGTTTTCTCTGATAATAATTGGAACATCTTTGGGTTTTGTATTGGACCAACAAGTCGCCCTGTGGGAAACTGTATGGAGCATTTTTCATACACATGTAAATAATGGTGTATTTGTGTGTGTGTGTGTGTGTGTGTTTGTGTGTGTCCTTGTGTAACTTGAGGTGTGAGTGTTTGTGTGCCAATAACGCTGAGTGAGGGAGCTCTGTTTGTAAGCATAAAGCTGTTTAACTACAGATCAACATTCCAGCTCTTATTCCCCTTTTTGTCTGCACAACCAGCTCGCCGAATGTGTGTGTGTGTGTGTGTGTGAGGCTAACAGAAGGCTATTGAGAACAGTTCAGCCTTATGCAACTGACACACACATTTTAATTTACTGCTTTTGAAACTTGACTACTGTGCGTCGCCCCCTCTCCTCAGTAACTGATGCAGGTAGTGAAAGTGATAGCAGCGCCGACAGTAAATGGGAGTGCCGAGAAAAAGTCCCAGAGAGGACATGAGAACGTGCCGTCGTCCACAGCTGTTGTTCTGGGGTAAACGTCAGCGTGCTAAAACGCATGTGCCGACAGCCAAGACATAAGGAGCGGGGAGAGGTGTAAACAGGAAGCTGACTCAATCACATGTCTGACCACTCAACAGAGAGAGAGATACAGGGAGAGAGGAGGGCAGGGAGGATGAATCGAGACGGAAAAAAAAAAAAAAACTGTTTCACTTTCTATTTTCACTGTCGTTTTCAGCTCTTGAGAAAAACCAGACTGGAAACACCAGAAAAACTTTTACTGGGTTTTGATGATAGATAACAAAATCTGGGCCGTTTAAATCCACCTACCAGCTGAAACTCCCTGCGACGATCGTAGGCGTTCTGTATGCCCGAGTCGGCCCACAGCGCGGTGATGGCCGGCAGGTACTGCAGGAAGACGGACGCCTCCAGCTGCCCGAGGGCCATCTTAGCCGACCGGGTGTCGAACGCCATCAGGCTGTCGCCGTGCCGCTGGTTGTCCTGGTCACCCCACGGGATGTGCAGTTTCTCCCGGGCATCCACCAACACGCGCACACCTGGAGAGGAAGTGAAAAGGTCGGCATGTGAGAGAGAGGCCCGTCTGTAGAGCGTTAAAACCTATAAGGTCAGACATGAATGAAACTCAAAGTGGAAGAGAGACTAGATGAGCGGTTTGTGTGTTTTATCGGCAGGATTACACAAAAACTACTGAACTTCCACGAAACTTGGACGAACGACGGTCCGCTGCCCAGAACAGACGCCGTCAACTTTTTGGTGCAGATCCAGGAATGTTTTTTCTCACTTCCTTTTAAACGTTGCAAGATTCTGTGATTTCCAACACTTTCACTAACTTCTCAGAGAATAATGGATCTTGATGAAGAAAAACATCATGAATATTTTAGGTAGCTCGTCTCTATGACGCAGATACAGTTGACTGTTGGGCCTTGGTGGAGGTATGCACTCTACCATTCTGGTTTGTCTGAGTGACGGAGAAGACAAACACTTTCCTGTATTTCAAGTATTTCTGTAAAAAGGATGATTTACATTTTTTCACCTGGTCTGTAAAGGTGCAATACGTAATTATCTTAGTTGGACCGAGTTAGTTGAAAAATTTAAATCATCCATAGAATTTTAACAACAGTTCTGATATTATTGCTGTGTTGCAAAGATATCTACTGAATTTAGCATGCTAACCAGCTAGCCCCGAGCCGTCACAGTCTAAAGCTCTGGTCTCTGAACTCCCAGTCTGGACTGCTAGCTGCAGCTACCTGAGCTAACTAGCTAGTGTCAAACAGTTAGCAACAGCTGGTGTTTACTCTCGATATGCTACAACACTTTGATGTGAATTTGACAGGTGATAAATTGTTAATTATTGCATGTTTAAGTCATAAACTCAGGAGAGAAAACAATGTAGAAACAGAATATTTGCCTCTCCGGGCTTCCGTACAGAAACATTCACCATCTCAACAAGACGATGCAAAAGGTGCTCGTTTTTGACATGTGGTCCAGTATTAGGTTTCAGTTTTAGTCCATTAAAAAAAATGGCAGACGTGTATTAATCCACCACATTGTGGTGTCAGTTTGTGACACGCACACGCTCACTGCAACTTTTCCGTACCCACATGTACCATCATTTTAGCCATAAACTTGCAAAAGCAGAACAGGTCTGGAGTTAAAATCATTAATAGGCATGGATACCAATATGGCCCATTATAGTCTTTTCAATCCGTGGTGATTAAGTTTACAGAAGTTTAAACCACAAAGAAAAGCGAAATCAAAATGTCACGGAAATCTGTTGAGACCGACTTCATGATTTTAATAAAAAAATCAATATTTGGTGTCAAAGTGTCTGAAACTGTGTCACAAGTAGTATTTAAAATTAGTTGGAGATATTTTAGTGTCTCACCTGTGACTTATCTGAATTCTTATTTTGTGAATCCATGCACATACGCGCCCATATCCCAATATCCGTTAACTCATTTTGAGTAGTGTATAAATGAGCATAAGCATTGTAATTTCTAAAATAAAAGGGTTTTCATATCAGTGAATAACAGGGAACATTTATTGCTAATTTCCCCGTTGCGTGACTAATAAAGGATTATCTTACATGAGCCGATACTGATGTATCGATGATTATATCGGCCGATCCATATATCAGTCTGGCTCTTATCACCAGAGGAAGCCACACAACAAACTGCAATAATGCTATTTTAACCAAACCTGCTTCTGTAATAGTAATTAACATGCAAATGGTGCAAATAATT
This sequence comes from Lagodon rhomboides, assembly GCA_039737535.1. NCBI lineage: Eukaryota > Metazoa > Chordata > Actinopteri > Spariformes > Sparidae > Lagodon > Lagodon rhomboides. Next base: position 25,585,304 of record CM077804.1, on the reverse strand, counting down.
AGATTTATGAAGCATATTATATTTTACAAAGCATTTTATATGTGTGTAAACTGTCAGAGAGATATTAGTAGTGTCACTGTGTCTTTGTTGGGTCTCTGTCAACACTAAACTGTATGTAAAGATGGTCTCTGTGCATACAAAGAGTGGACAAACAGGAACACCTTACATCATAATGACTGGTGGGTTCACCCTCCATTAGCTCCATCCCTGCTGCCTTAGCTGTTGAGCAACTAAACCTGCCTGTGGCTATCTGCTACCGCTGGCGTGTAAGTTAATGGTTGTAGTAGGAGTATAACACGTTAAATAAGTGTTGGATCCACGGCTGTCCCCGCTGAGAGCGGCAGCAGTGTGGACACACGGGTCGTATGGGTGTGCCGACAGCAGATGTAGACTGTTTATGTATGTCCTCTCACCAGCCCAGCGCCGCCGAGCAGATGTGGAAACTTTCCCACCCGATTTAAACCCACTTCTGTCGCGGTCAAACAGCCCCAATCCCTCCTCTAGTGTACCTGCCCGTCCGCCGAGAGGGTTACCTTTGATAACATTGCTGTAAATCGTGCCCCTGAAGTCCTCTCGCGCTTGCTGGTCGAAGTCCTCGCCGTGGATGATCCGCATTTGTTTGAGGAAAGTCGACTTGCCGCTCTCGCCAGCGCCGAGCAGCAGGATCTTCACCAGCCGTTTCACGTACGTTTTCTCCCGGGAGAGACATCGGTCGATCTCTTTGGACTTCCTAATCTGTTCAACCTCGCCGTTGTTGAGCAGGCAGACGGGTAGACAAACTTTTAACACGGACCTGGTCGGCAGGAAATCCGCCATGTTCGCACAAACTTCATCGATGCTAATTTGATGCGCGTTCGCGGGGCGCAGGCACGGGACCAAGCCCCTTCCCTATACTCAGGAAGTAGTGTTGCTGACTGTTTACCATCAATCTTAAGTGACTTTGTGTTGAGCTATTTAAGTCCCGTTGGGTCACACAAACAGAACATTTCGTCTTCAGCTTAATGTGACTTGACACGCACACATTTTACCCACACGAAGCTCATAAATGAACAAGTTAGCTAGCTAGAAAATTAACGACCCAGTTACACAATTAACAACTAAAAACGCTCAGTTTATGGACACTTATAATCAAATTCAAACCCTCAGTTATGTCACAAACTAACAAAACTATGAATTATATCTGGATAAACTCAAATAAATCGGACCTTTTGACTGTTAGCCGGTTTGTTGGTGCCATGTCGCCCTCTGCTGGCTCACTTCGGTCATTGCGTAACACCGTTTCCCTGATAGAGAAAGACGCGCTCTGATTGGTTTACGCCCCTCTCGCTTTGGTTATGCTGCCTTCAGGGTGAATTGGAAATATGAGTATTCACACTTGAACGCACTTAAAAAGATCAATAAAATATACATTTACACGAGAAAGCATCGATATTCTATGAACAGACCTTTCTCTGACCTTTTAATGTGCTTATCAGGTGACTATCGCAGAAATATTTTTCATTTTCTTATTAATAAAGTGTTTTATTTCCATAATGTCTTACTTTTCTTTATTATTTTATGCTGTTGATGTTGTGCATTTGGGTGATTGTTTTCTTTTTATTACATACCCGAATCATCATAAAACGAATGACATTTTAACGTTCACTTGAATGCAAAAAATGAGAATGTAACTGTTTTTTCCCGAATTCCAACCGTCTATGTAACAGCCTACGCTTCGAACACGTGAAGGCAGCACCGGTGTCTATCATTGCACTTCCCTCCTCGCATCCCCACACGACACACAGCGGCTCACAGGCGACAGGAGCATCGCGCGTGTGTTTGTGTGAGAGAGAGGGTGAAAAGCATCATGACCATCAGAAACACTCTCCGGGATCATGGGCAGAGGTATCGACCACGGATGGCTTGTCTCAAGAAGGTAGGATATCCTTTTACTTCAGACTTGATGACCACAGGCTTCCAGACTGTACCTGCAGACGCACCTATAGATAGATCACTTACATGAATCCTCTAATGCAATGCTCCAGCTGTAGTGGTCTGCTGTTACCTCACAGACCCTGGCTCTGTTTGCATCTGCTGTTATGAACAGTTCCTCAGAAGAATCTGATGCTTTTAATGACATTTTTTGGAAAAGCAGCAAAGCTCACAGGTTCCATTTGGACTCCAGGAAATGCAACAAGCAGACAGAAAATGTGCCATGTTTTTAATTATGCGTGCAATTGATTAGAATTTGGAGGGAAAAAAAACAACATTTCATAAGAGCCGAGCTATAAGAAATACATCTAACAGATTGACAAGATGTCAAAATAACAAAACAAATATCATGTTGGTTTCAGTGCGCAACCTGTCGGTCTGTCTGTCAGCCTAAATGTTGGACTGTGTCTTGTTGCAACCTTTCCACGGTGATAAGGTCATTCAGTTTAATAAGCATTAATCCTGGATCAGTATCAGTGCCTCCATCTACACCAACCAGCAGCCAGAGGGACGTTAATCCAGGCACTGTGCATTGAGTGAGGCTCAATTCATCCCTGCACATTTAAAATTAATTCGCTCCTGGAGTGTCAGGAGGTGGACATTTATCTCAGTGAAACGATTTTTGGCGTCAGAAAAGATTGTGCAGGAAATGATTAAGACAAAAGCTCATTTTCAGAGTGCTGACGAGGCCCCGCTCTCCAGGGGAATGCTCTCCATTCAGGAGAACTTTGTGTTTTGGTCCATGAAAGCCCACTTTGGTCGGGCTCAGCCTGGAGCTCACAGCCTCTCCAGGATGACTTCAAAGCACAAAGCCACTTCAAACAGGCCCTGGAGTCAGCCACTCTCTCTCTCTCCACACACACACACACACACACACACACACACACACACACACACACAAACTGAATTAATGCACTGAACAAATTCTTGCTTTCCGGCGCACACCTGAGCTGCGGATCAGATATACGATAACTAAAAAACAGTTTAGAGGGGCAGTGACTCACTGCAGACCTCCCACACAAGCCAGACAAAAGCCATGACATCAGGGCAGGAAAACAACCTCTCATCTCACCTCGCGACACATTTAAATGCAGCGTTAATGTTCGTTGGGATGTAGGTTTTGGACTCGGTAACGTTGAGAGAGGCGTCTAATCACAGGCACTAAATAAATCTGTCTAATAGGAAGTATTAACCATGAGCTCTGCTAGAGAGCCTTAATATCCTACAGGGACAATTTGCAGCAGGGTTTTAAATCTATAAGAGCTAAAGCTGCAACTAACGTTTGTTTTCACGGTTACTCGATTAATTGTTTAGTTTATAAAATGTCAAAATATTGTGAAAAATGCTCATCACAATAAAAAGTCCAAAGTGACGTCTTCAAATTGCTTCTTTTGTCCAACAATACATCTTAAAACCAAAGACTCTTCATTTACTGTCAGAAATGACAAAAAAAAAGCAAGCGATGCCTTTCATTTAAAGGATGAGTTCACCCTAAAATGAAAATGTCATTATAACTCCCCCTCATATCGACGGAAAGTCAGGTGAAGTTTCATAAGTTCAGGAGCTTCACAGTAAAACAGTGTTTTCTCTTAAACACCTGAAGTCGATGGAGACGTGTTTAAAACATTAAAGAAAACTCTCCATGCAGCTCGTCCAGCAGGATCCAAGTCTCCAGATCCTCTGATGCTGATTTGAAAAGACGTTATTTACACCCTGATGGCTGTCAAGCTTGTGAAACCCACTTCAGACGGGATGCAAGCCAACACTTTAAGCTTCACAGCAACAGTTTAGATTTCAGCTTTAAAAGTATGTAAATATCTGACGTGGATCGTGCCGTACGAGCTGTATGGAGCCATTTTATGTTTATTATTTTACGTCTCCAGCTCCTTCAGTTGTTTAGCAGAATGCTGCAACTCTGTTCTGCTGTGAAGCTCCAGAAATGCTTTGTGGACTACGACACTTCACTTGACTTTTCCAGCAGCTTGGGGGAGGACGAATGTCCAAAGAATGTCAAAAATGCTCGTCACAATTTCCCAGAGCCCAAAGTGACGTCTTCATGTTGCTTCTTCTGTCCAACCAGCAGGTCAAAATCCAAAGACACTTCCTCTGCTGTCATAAATGTGCAGAGAAGCAGCATATTCTTACATTTAGTGTGATGTTTTTCCTTGAAAAATGCCTGAAGCGATTAATTGATCATCAAAATCAATTGTTGCAGCTCTAATTATAGAAAATTTTATTGGAAAAATTCATGTAAAATCCATCAAAAATGCTATTTTACCCATAAATTACAGCAGTTTCTGCCGTTTTCCCCCCCAACAACTTGTTGTCGGATCAATCTGTCGGCATGGTGACCTCTGCCCCCGCCCACTCTTCACAATCAGTTGTCGTGGAAACCTCGTCTCACCCCTCATCATGTCTCTCTGTGCAGGCGGAGAAGCTGATGCTGGAGATGCAGGACCCCAAAACAGGAGTGAAGTCGCAGCCTCAGAGACTGGTTATCACAACAATACCACACGCCATTACAGGTAACACACACACACACACACACACACACACACATGCACACACACACACACACACACACAGCCAGCAGTACACACTTGATGTTATTCAGCAGCTGGTTGAGTGATTGTGCCTGCATAGTCTCACTGGAGGATACCCGAGCTACAGATTTAATCTCCATGACAACCCCTGCAGTCTCGGAGTCAGAGAGGGAGAAAGTAGGAGGTGAAGGAGGAGGAGGAGGAGGAGGAGGAGGAGGAGGAGGAAGAGGATGAGGATGAGGATGAGCTGAGCGGGCGAGAGGAAACGAGCAAGTAACACAGACCGAAACAAGGGAGACACCAGAGCGAGACAGTGAGCAGGAGGAGGAGAGGGAACCCAGACCGCTACGTCAGCTGTAGCTTTCAAATCAGGCAGATTCAAACAGCTGAGACGGCTTCTGTCCCCCTCTCTCCTCCTCCTCACTGTCCTTTCCTTTCCTCTCCTTTCCTTTCCTTTCCTTTCTTTTCTTCTTCTCTACCATTCTTGCCTTTCTTTCCTCTCCTTTCCACACCTTTCCTCAAATCTCCTTTCCTTTCCTTTCCCTTTCTTGCCTACTTGTCTTTCCCTTCCCTCCTTTTTCCATCTTCTCTCCACACCTTTCCTCTAAGCTCCTTTCCTTTCCTTTCCTTTCCTTCCCCTCCTCTCCTTTCCTTTTTACTCTTCCATCCACACCTTTCCTCAAAGCTCCTACCCTCTCTTCCTCCTTTCCTTTCCTTTCCTTTCCTTTCCTCCTCATCCCTCATCTCCTCTACTTGCCCTCTGTCTTCCTCCTTCCTATCCTCACCTTTTTTCTCTTCTTCTCTCCCATTCTTTCCTTTCTCTCCTTTTCTTTTCTGTCCTTTCCTTCCCCTTCTCTCCTTTCCTTTCCTTTTTTCCCCTTCTCTCCTTTCCTTTTTTCCTCTTCTCTCCACACCTTTCCTCTAAGCTCCTTTCCTTTCCTATCCTCTCGTTCCTTTCATTGCTCCCTCTCTTTCCCACCCTTTGCTTTTCCTTTCCTTTCTCCTCTCCTCTCCTCCTCTCCTTTCCTCTCTCCTCTCCTCCTCGCCTCTCCCCTCCTCTCCTCTCCTCTCCTCCTCTCTCCCTCCTCTCTTCCTCATCTCCTCTCCTCCTCTCCTCTCCTCTCTCCTCCTCTCCTCTCCCTCCCCTCCTCTCCCCTTCTCTCCTCCTCTCCTCTCCTCTCCCTCCCCTCCTCTCCCCTTCTCTCCTCCTCTCCTCTCCTCTCCTCTCTCCTCCTCTCCTCTCCTCTCCTCTCTCCTCTCCTCTCCTCTCCTCTCCTCTCCTCTCCTCTCCTCCTCTCCTCTCCTCTCCTCCTCTCCCCTCCTCTCCTCTCTCCCTCCTCTCCTCTCCTCTCCTCTCCTCTCCCCTTGTCTCCTCTCCTCTCCTCTCTTCTCCTCTCCTTTCCTTTTTTCCTCTCCTCTCTCCTCCTCTCCTCTCCTCTCCTCTCCTCTCTCCTCCTCTCCTCTCCTCTCCCCTCCTCCCCTCCTCTCCTCTCCTCTCCTCTCCTCTCCTCTCCTCTCCTCTCCTCTCCCCTCCCCTCCTCTCCTCTCCTCCTCTCCCCTCCTCTCCTCTCTCCCTCCTCTCCTCTCCTCTCCTCCTCTCCCCTCCTCTCCTCTCTCCCTCCTCTCCTCTCCTCTCCTCTCCCCTTGTCTCCTCTCCTCTCCTCTCTTCTCCTCTCCTCTCCTTTCCTTTTTTCCTCTCCTCTCTCCTCCTCTCCTCTCCTCTCCTCTCTCCTCCTCTCCTCTCCTCTCCCTCCTCCCCTCCCCTCCTCTCCTCTCCTCTCCTCTCCTCTCCCTCCCCTCCCCTCCTCTCCTCTCCTCTCCTCTCCTCTCCTCTCCTCTCCTCCTCTCCTCTCCCTCCTCTCTTCTCCTCTCCTCTCCTCTCCTCCTCTCCTCTCCCCTCCTCTCCTCTCCTCCTCTCCTCTCCCCTCCTCTCTTCTCCTCCTGTCCTCCTCTCTCCCCTCCTCCCCTCTCTCCCTCCCCCGTCTCCCCTCATTAGTTGTACAGGTCTTACAGGCTGTGGACAGCCGGCGGTGGTGGATCACAGAGGGGTCTGGCATTTAGAGGCAAACACCCACGTACACTTATTTATTCCTTGTGGTTTCCTGTCAGAGCTGCTTTTGTAACCGCTGACATTTTGTTGCCTCTGACGTCCACCTCTTCTCCTCAGGTGAAGACATCATCGCCTGGTTAGCGGACAGATTCCAAGTCGACGCACAAGGTTTGTTAAAAATCAAACCACCTCGATCTGAAGTGTTTATCAGCAGAAATGCCACAGGTTCAAACTCCTGCTCCTCTCTCTGTTTGTTTGTTGTCTTCAGAGGCGAGGAGCTTCGGCTCCACGCTGGTGGCGTTGGGATACATCTACCCGCTACGAGACCACAAGCGCTTAGTGATCAAACCGGATGCATCCCTCTATCGTTTCCAGGTAAACACATCAGTGGCTCTGCTAATTCAGTTACAAACATGTTTCATTTCCTCTAACCTCTTCACAATAAAAGCCCCCACATTAATTCAGTCATTTAAAAGCTTTTATTATGAAGCAGCATCACAGGAAACGTCGTGTTTCAGCAGCAGGACTAAACCCGACTCCTGAACCAGCTGACAGTCAACACATGAAACAGTAAAACACAGCAGATGTTTGAAAGAACAAACAGAACAAGAGAAACTAAAGAGATTCAGTTAGAAGCTGCAAAAGTCCTGAGAGCTGAACACACTGACTTTTAAAAACCTCTTTCTCTCAGGTTTCCTGCACAGACGTGAGTTCAGTATCGATTTTCGGGGTTAGATGGTGCTTGATGCGATGTGTGAGTGGATCAAAGCTGGATGTTGATACAAAACTTAAAGCGATATTCCGGTGTAAGTTTAATCCATGGTCTAACACACCTTGACACAGAGTAAGACTCCCCCTCGAGAGGTCAAGTTAGCTGACCGCTAGCTTAGCTAGTTTTAGCAACCTCAGAAAAGACCGCACGATAACAATACACTGCAGCTTATGTCTCCAACTAGAAACCGCCATCAAAAAGCCACAATTAATGGTGAGAACAGCAGCAAACTTCAGCAACAGTACATGTACAGTCCCAGCACACAGTACGAAGCATCAAACATCTGCTAGCTTTGCTGGATTTGTATTAAAAACACAGCACAACTCACCCTCTCCTCCAGCAGCCTGCCTGTGTGGGGAAGCCCTGACGAGTCGATTACCGAGTGCAGCAGATTTCTGCAGCTCAAGGATGAAAATGCACTGATTATTACTCCATTACTTCCGTTATTTTCCCTGTCAGCTCTCGATAATAAGAACTGAGCGTTCCATGGAGTAATAATCAGACATTTTCATCCTTCAGCTGCGGAAATCTACTGCAGTGCTGTAGCTGCAGTGTATTGTTATCGTGCGGTCTTTTCTGAGGTTGCTAAAACTAGCTAAGCTAGCGGTCAGCTAACTTGACCTCTCGAGGGGGAGTCTTACTCGGTGTCAAGGTGTGTTAGACCATGGATTAAACTTACACCGGAATATCCCTTTAAGTGTTAGTTCAGATTCACAGAAGTCGCACAATAACGAGCAAACGAGCTTAGCGATCAAGGCAGCACCTGTTTTCAGTCGGCTGAAACACATTTTGCTGCTGACCTTGTCTGCAGCAGTGCGTTGCTTAGCTTCCCACTCAGGTGCTCCTGCTTCATCTCCGATCTGGGGAGTGCAGACGCCTTCTTCTTTTGGTATTACACTGATGATAGAAAAGTGCCTCACACAACCCAAACTATCCCATTAAGACCTCAACGATGGTACCGTGATAACAACCTTGGCTCAAGGACACAGCAGCTTCTAAGGGGATAATTAAGACTGTGACTAATGATTATTTGTCCATAAGATGTCAATAACTAATGAAAAATGCCCATCATAGTTCCCGAGAGCCATTCATGATGATGTAAAACGAAGCTGAAACCAGATAAAATCGATGAGAAGGTTCGTTCGTCAGAAGAGTCCTGGTGGTTTGTAAAATAAAAAGAAGCTTCACAGACTTAATGTGCAACTTCCTGTCAAATAGTTTCCCATTCGAGGACAAAAAAAGCAGCAGGAAGGAGACAATTTTGTGGTTTTACAACCTCAAACTGCCCTGGTTTTGGTTTCCTGTGAAAAAAAAGAATTTGGCTTAATCTTGGTTCCTGTCTGCCACAAACAATAATGTTTCTGTCTTCGTGTCAATTCTGTTTTTGTCTCCTCCAGACGCCGTATTTCTGGCCCACGCAGCAGTGGCCCGTCGAGGATACAGATTACGGTGAGTGTGTCTTTACTTCTTTTTACACATTCTACCTCACGTCTCCGTCTGTTCACACTCTCCTCTCCTCGTCATTATTGCAGCAATCTATCTGGCAAAAAGAAACATACGCAAGAAAGGAATCCTGGAGCTGCATGAGCAGGTGAGAACGAGACCGAGACCCGCGAGTGATTCATGGTTTTTTCCCGCTCGCTGGCATTTGCTGAGGTGTTATTTCACGTCCTCAGGAGCAGTATAACCGCCTGCACAAGTGGATGAATCATAAATGGGATTTCATTGTGATGCAGGCTAAAGAGCAGTACAGGTAGGCGTGCGAGGGAAACTCAGAAACGACGCGGCTCCATTTTAAGATCGAGGAAGTGTTACGGTTTTTTTACGGTGTGTGTGTTTGTGTTTTTGTAGGGCGGCGAAGGAGAGGAAGAAGCCAGACCGTGTGGTGTTCGAGTGCCAGGAGAGAGCCTACTGGGTGGTTCACAGACCTCCGGTGAGAACACACACACACACACACACACACACACACACACACACAGATGGTTATCAGGCTGCAGCCTCTCGTAGATATGAGTGGGTTTCCAGCGCACAGAGAGGTCTGAAAATAAATTGCACTCCACCTCTTTACTTCCCAGGGTATCTAATTATCTCCACCCATGATGCCTCATTACCATTACATGTCCAGTCGGAGGAAAAAGGGCACAACTGATTAATATTTCACACCGCGCAGGAGAACATAGCGTCGAGGTTTGCACCTTGTTTTGTTTGTGACGCCCTGCAGGGTCCCTGAACGCCTCAGGTTCACCATGTGTCACTTTGTTTTTTTTGGGTAATTTGATTAAATTTAAAACGAGGAACAATAAGAAACAATTTAATACTGATGATCTACTTAATCAAACAAGACCGTCAACAAGAGGATTGGCTTTTTTATGAATAGTTTTTCTTAATGACTGCCACCTCGCTCAATAATAATACCACTTTACTACCAAAATTAGCAGGTCTACATGGGATTTTTAATTACGGTTACACCCCCTAAAATCACATATTGCCCATATTCCCACTTCCTGAAGGCAAGGCGTTATATAAATATATATTTTATACATATATTGTTAAATATATACACTCCAGTCAGTCATCTGCTGCATCTGTGTTATTTTAGATCACACTACCTTGCTCGGCATGACCCGCCCTACTCTGCCTCTGATTGGCTACATCCTGCCCGTTAAGTAATGTGCATTTGTGCAACTCTCACCAAAGATTGAACAGAGACGAGACGCCTCACTCTGTGGCTAAAACGGAGCGTTCAAGACGCAGAGTGGAAAGGGATGCTGCAGCGATGCACCGTATGAGAAAAATAATGTGTTTTTTGAACGTTAAAGTGTGTAAAACTATTCTACAAGGACCCCCAAATAAAAGTATGAACCTGAAAATTGGCTTTATTTGACCTCTTTAAGCCTTTAAAGTGAGTCTACACAACTGTAGTTGTACTGCAGCTAGCAAACATTAGCAACCACAAGCTAACTGGTCGTACCAGACCAATTAATGCTACAGCAGCAAAACCGCTGATCTTACTAAAGGGATCTTAACTTTTCACTTGTAAGAGGAAGATTGTGTTATTTGTTCTTTTAAAAGTTACATAGTGCTTAAAGAGTCAGAGGAACAAGGTGAAACAGGTACTCAAAGCTAGTTTTTGCTCCGTAGCGGGTTAATCCAGCAGCTAGGAACTTGCTTCAAGTGTTGATGCTAAGCTAGGCTAACACCTCGTGGCTCTTTCTCTACACTAAGCACACAGACATAAGGGGGAATCGATCTGCTTATCTAACTCGAATAAGCATGTTTTCCAAGAATACAGAAGTAGCTCCTCAGTGTTTCTCTTCCTCTTCTACAGATAACGTTCACACTTTGTCCTCATATGTTTCACTAGAGAAAGACAGTTATTTATAACTTTTGTTGCTGAGGGTAAGAGAAAGTGAAGCACAGATGCTGTTTGCATCTTAACACAGTAAAATCAGATTTATGTTTCCCGCACAGACTCCCAGAAGTCAAAGTCAGCCGAGATAATATCATAAATCAGAGGCACGCTTATCCCGCGTTCTTGTAAATGTGCTTTCGAGTTTATTCGTTTTTTAAAAGCCTCTGCAGGAAAACAAATCACAAATGTGATTCGCATTTGTAACGTTCGACAGCGAGTTCACAGCTCGACATGACCGGAGCTCGGCCTGCTGTCGCCTCAGATGGCCGAGGAAAGTGTGACACATCATCAGCCTACGATTAGCATCCGAAAACAGCCGTCTCATTAATTAGTCATTTGGTAAACACACATTGTTTTTGTCGTTTGTGTGTGTGTAGCCGGGGACGGTGAGCGCCATGGACTACGGGCTGGATCGACGGATAGATCCGAACACAGAGGAGGTAACAGGTGAGTCGGTTCGTGACCCGAGGGAACGTAATTCCTGTCAATCAGATTATATTCAATAAGAGGCTTTCATGCATGAATCCAGCTGCAGTGAAGGCAACTTATCTTCTCTTTCCTTTCTCTGTCTGCTGTTTCATTTAACTTTTATCTTTTACTACAATTAATCTCTTCTTCTTCTCTTCTCTTCTCTTCTCCTCTGCAGGCCTTTTCCACGGCTCGCTTTTTCTATTCAGACTCTATTAAACTGGACATGAACACACACAACTCCAATGTTTGTACTCGACAGTAGTCCTTATTTTCTCACTTTATCTTCAAACGACATAGTCCACTTTTAAAGGGGAAGTCCACTGATTTTGCACAAGACCGACTGTGTGCAAGAGCTCGACCAACTTGTCGAGGGTGTAAATGAAAAAAAACAACTCACACTGCTCGTCAAAAAGACCAAACACACCAACACACACACACAGCAGATTCTGTGACGACGCCTGTAATGCAACGTTTAATATATTTTCTCCTGCAGGTAAAAACACCCGACTACTATGAGAGAATCGTGAGTGAGATTTCTTTCTTTCTACGCCTCAGCAGCGATCTATGTTTTCCTGACATTTTTATAGCTGTCGTCTTTTCCTCCGCTTCCTGTAGATGATCTTCACCCAGCAGTCCATCATGAGGCCCAGGGTGAAGTCGTCCGTGTCCATTGGCGCGTAAGCTAGCTCATCATATTCCCAGTCTGCTTATGGGTTGTTCCATGAAATCGGTGCCTTTTCAACTTTGAAAAGTTAAAATTTAAATTATATTTAATTGCTATTTTTTCAGTAGCCAGGAATTAAAGACAGTTTAAAATGACAAGAAATTATATTGTGCCATCTCAGCTATGGAATTTCATATTTTATAACTGTTTTAGTCAAGTCCTGTTACTGGAAAGGTAACAGGGTTGACAGTAACAGGGTTGACCATTTCAAGCTAATTTGCCCATTGCTAGCTAAAACAAATGTTAGCTAAAGCACATGCTATGTACTTTGAAAGGAAATTACATGTACATATTGATTATATTATGAGAAATAAATAATTGTTTGGATTTATATGTTAAAAAATGGTAACAGGGTTGACGTTGTATGCTTGTCCCCCCTGGTTCAACCTTGAAAAAACATCAAAAATAGCACATCAGAGATGAGCAAAACTTACTTGTCACTGAGCTGTTAGCATCCTGGTTCAGAGATGATGCAACCTCCTGTAAATCATGTCAAATCTAGAATGTACCGTTATTTTGATAGGGTTTTTTGGTTAGGGTAACAGGGTTGACATAAAATTAGGGACACCGATAAATTGGTAAATATTTATTACAATTAATATATATTTTTACCAAAAACACTGTTTCACAATAAGATCATACTTAAAACAATATGTAAATGTGAACATTTTAACATTTTGCCAACATTTTACAAATTAAAAGTCCTGCTGACGTACCACAACAACAGTGAGGGACAGGCCAAAAACCTCACCCTCATCAGCTTAAAAATCATTTTTATTATTTAAAATAATATTTAATTGATTTTAATTTGATGTTTTATTGAGGAGAGAAGACATGGTAATGTTATATTTTCAAATTACATCTTTGTTTGTTGTTACTGTAATTTTATGACTGATAATTTCTTGGGGACACAAAAGGCACCGATTTCATGGAATGACCCTTATATACAACAAACCGGTCACCTGAGACCGTCTAGTGAATGTCTGAAGACGAAATCTCCGGTGCTCTCTCTCAGCTTCAGTTAAACTCCTTCTCCCCTTGTTCGTACAGTTTGGTGAAGTACTGCGCCACCTACAGAAGCCATGATCCTTTCCTTTCCAAGTGTCTTCCCAGCAACCCCTGGCTCACCGACGACGTCACATACTGGACGTTAAACATGCCCAAGTGAGTCAGCAGAGGACGATGCATAATTTATATCGTTTCCATTGAGATTTAACTGGATTATGAGTGTGTGTGTTTGTGTTGCAGTGTGGAAATCCCAACTAAAATGCGTGTGGAGAGGTGGACCTTCAGCTTCGGAGAGCTGCTGTCGGATCCCCGAGGACGAAATGACTTCAGACTCTTCCTGAAGAAAGAATTCAGCGGTACGATGGAGCTTATTTTAACGAAGTCACGTACAAAAACAGAGATTTATTCTGTCCTGTTGTTATATATTTTGTTCTGAACCGTCTCAGGTGAGAACTTGGCGTTCTGGGAGAGTTGCGAGGATCTGAAGTGGGGCACCGCGGCGACGATGAGAGAGAAAGCACAGGAGATCTACAAGTAACGTCTCGATTTATTTTCTGGACTTATTTATTAGCAGAAACTGGAGACGGAGCAGAAATAATAAGATGATTGGTGAAATGATTAGCGACCTCTTTTTGTAATCAGTTAATCATTTACGTTCTCTCGGTTTCTCTCAGTGTGTTTTTCTCTGGAAAGTTGTGATCTGCATTTTTTAAACAGCTTTCTTCAACAATTAATTGACTAAACAATTAATTATTAATACATTAAATTGCTGCAGATGAATTCCTAATGAGGAGATCGGTCAGCTGCAGCCGTATTGATCATAGTTTAAATCTAGATTTTGTCCACAGTGAACTGTTGATGATGAAAATAGAAATACAGAGTCGCATAGAAAGATAATGATGAAGTAAAGTACCTCAAATTTGCAGCTAAGTTTGTTTCCTCCTCTCTCAGGACGTTCCTGGCTCGTGGAGCGCCGCGGTGGATCAACATCGACGGAAAGACGATGGACATCACGGTGAAAGGCCTGAAACACCCTCACAGATACGTCCTGGACGCCGCTCAGACTCACATCTACATGCTCATGAAGAAGGTCAGTAAACGCACCGTGAGCAGAGGCGGCGTTTTATATTTCCCTCACGACGTGCTTGAACTCAATCACGACGTGTGTTTTTTTTCAGGACTCGTACGGCCGCTACATGAAGTCTCCGGTGTTCAAGGACACGCTGCAGAAGGCGATCTCTCCTGATGAACACAAGTTCAGGTACGTGACGGCTTTTGATTCAGATGGTTTTTGGGTTTCCTTCATAATTTAGATCGTTATTTTAGATCACACTACCTTGCACAGCATGACCCCGCCCTACTCTGTCTCTGATTGGCTACATCCTGCCCGTTAAGTAATGTGCATGTGCAACTCTCACCAAAGATTGAACAGAGACGAGACGCCTCACTCTGTGGCTAAAACACAGTGTGTAAAGAGATGCTGCAGCGATGCACCATATGAGAAAAATAATGTGTTTTTTGAACATTAAAGTATGTAAAACTATTCTACTAGGACCCCCAAATAAAAGTATGAACCTGAAAATTGGCTTTATTTGACCTCTTTAAGCCTTTAAAGCAAGTCTACACAACTGTAGTTGTACTGTAGCTAGCAAACATTAGCATCCATAAGCTAACTGGTCGTACCAGACCAATTAATGCTACAGCAGCAAAACCACGGATCTTACTAAACTAACAAAGACTGTTTATTATTGGTAAAGAGCTTAACTTTTCATCTGTAAGAGGAAGATTGTGTTATTTGTTCTTTTCAAAGTTACATAGTGCTTAGAGAGTCAGAGGAACAAAGCGAAACAGGTACTCAAAGCTAGTTTTTGCTCTGTAGCTTCATAACACACATCGTATGGCAGCTGATATTAGCGTCGCTGTAGCATCCATCATCATTTTCTCCTCATCTTATTTTTCCCAGTGATTCCCAGTTGGAGCAGAACTCAAAGAACCGGCGGCCCAGTCTCAGCCCCATCGTCCTCCGGCAGCAGGAGCAGGAGCAGAAGGCCAAGATGGCCGCCAATGTTGACATCACGCAGGTCATGAGCAAACTGAGCAAGCAGGGCCGGGAGTCTAAGACCTGAACACACGGGAGGAGTTTCATCTCCTCGTCTGTCAGGATCGTTTTATCTTATTTGATTATTTAGAAAATAGAAAATGTAGGTTGAATGCTACTTTAATTTAAGTTTAAAGGTGCTATAATTAATATTTAATTGATATTTATTAAGATTAATAACAACGAAGGATCAAGTGATGTTCAATGTGAGAAGAAAGAAAACTTTACCCCCACTGCAGCTTTCTTTTTTAGCTTTATAGCGACTTTAAGCTCTTTGTTTTCTCTTATAATGTTGTTTTAGCTGCTCGGCACCAAACTGGGGAACAAAGTGGATCACGTAGCGGCTAAAGAGTCGTATAAAGAGAGAGTATATTTCCGTATAGGAGAGCGGATGAACCTTTAAACACAAACGCTGTACATTTGTCATCATCTGTTTGTTTCTGTCATGTTTCTTGTCCATCTTCACTCATTAACTGTATGTTTTGTTGACATCAGTCTCATTAAACCTCTGTATGTTTTCTCTGTCGTCAGTCACAAGCTAATAAAACACCCACAAACCACCTCATGTTCACGTGTTTGTCTTGAGTTGTCGTTCATTCACTGTTTTCATGTTGTCGTGCTGCTCGTTTGTCTCGACGGCGTTCCCACGCGTCCCGGAAGATCTGGGAAACTGTCGACCAGTCATTAGTAGTTTACTGTGTATGGTTATAAGTGTTATTCTGAGCTGATGAAACCTTTTAGACATACGTCGTTCTTACAGGACGGTGATGAATACTGATGATATTTGCTTAAAGGGATATTCCGGTGTAAATTTAATTCATGGTCTAACACACCTTGACACCGAGTAAGACTCCCCCTCGAGAGGTCAAGTTAGCTGACCGCTAGCTTAGCTAGTTTTAGCAACCTCAGAAAAGACCGCACGATAACAATACACTGCCGCTTATGTCTCCAACTAGAAACCGCCATCAAAAAGCCACAATTAATGGTGAGAACAGCACCAAACTTCAGCAACAGTACATGTACAGTCCCAGCACACAGTACGAAGCATCAAACATCTGCTAGCTTTGCTGGATTTGTATTAAAAACACAGCACAACTCACCCTCTCCTCCAGCAGCCTGCCTGTGTGGGGAAGCCCTGACGAGTCGATTACCGAGTGCAGTAGATTTCTGCAGCTCAAGGATGAAAATGTCTGATTATTACTCCATGGAACGCTCAGTTCTTATCATCGAGAGCTGACAGGGAAAAGAACGGAAGTAATGGAGTAATAATCAGACATTTTCATCCTTGAGCTGCAGAAATCTACTGCACTCGGTAATCGACTCGTCAGGGCTTCCCCACACAGGCAGGCTGCTGGAGGAGAGGGTGAGTTGAGCTGTGTTTTTAATACAAATCCAGCAAAGCTAGCAGATGTTTGATGCTTCGTACTGTGTGCTGGGACTGTACATGTACTGTTGCTGAAGTTTGCTGCTGTTCTCACCATTAATTGTGGCTTTTTGATGGCGGTTTCTAGTTGGAGACATAAGCTGCAGTGTATTGTTATCGTGCGGTCTTTTCTGAGGTTGCTAAAACTAGCTAAGCTAGCGGTCAGCTAACTTGACCTCTCGAGGGGGAGTCTTACTCGGTGTCACGGTGTGTTAGACCATCGATTAAATTTACACCGGAATATCCCTTTAAGGAGGTTTTGCATGAGGTAATACGGTATAATAAGGTTCGTAGCTGTTTTACGTTAGGCTACATTCTGCACGTGTCGTCTCGTTGATTGTTATTTATGGAGGAAATCATCTGCTGATGATCTTTTGGAGTGAAACCTTTCTCTTCGTGCCCTTTGACCTCACAGCTGTGCCGCTTCACCACTCCCGTCCCCCACCTCGCCGTCTACTCTGGCATCTCCGACTTCCCCTCTGCCAACGCCTCCCCCTCGCTCCCCTTCCTGGCCCAAACCCCGGCCTGTCCCGTCCCCCATCAGCGTGGCCTTGGACAGCACGTCGGCCTCCGAGAGGCGGCTGGAGGCCAGCGAAGGAGAAGGAGACGGGAACCCCGCGGCTCCGGCAACCGTCGGCGGGAATGTATCCAAGTCCCGCGTGGCTCTGTCCCTGCGCCGCCTGCTGAGGCGTGGCTGCACGCCCTCCACCATGTTCGCCAGCCTGTCGCCCAGCTGCCACTCAGCTGCTGGGACGAGTAGCCGCATCCAGCCGATCAGCCCGGATCAGCCCAGCCAGGCTCCACCGAGACGGATCGCCAAGTGAGTCAGAACCAAGAGTAGAAGCTCAACACTTTTCTGACCGTCAGTCGAGTTTCTCACCAAGTTCTGTCTGTCCAGTTTTTTCCAGATTAAAGTTGATATTCCTCCGGAGTGCCGTATCTACCCGATAGAGTCCGAGGACGAGGACGAGGAGGCCAGGGCCGCCTCGAGGGGAGGAGTGGGGGCCAAAGAGATCATCTGCCCCTGGGAGAGCCTCAGTCCACAGAACGGGACCGGCTAACGGGCCGCCGTCACGCAGGTTTCTACATCTGAGCGAGCAGATTTCTGCCTCTTCTGCAGAGGTGATAAGATCTCACACAGAGGTCCAATCTCTCACCAACTACAAAACCAAACAGAATCAGGACTGACACCGAACTGTCCGGCTGGGACTCTGCAGACGGCTGCTGGTCTGCAGCAGACTGAGCATCAATGTAGTGTCTCAAAGGTTTAACTTCTTATGTTTTGAGAGTCAAACACACGACCCAGTTTCATGTCCGCTGCAGCAAAATCCTCCTCCACCGTCGACACTCAGTGCTTTAATCGCTATCGTTTCTCCAGAATGTGGCTGAATACACGGTTTAGTTAACAGCTGTTTACCTTCGTTATCAGACAGGATCATCGAGCTACTGATTCAACATTTCGTTTATTCAATCACCTGTTAAAAATATTAGAAATATAGAAAAAACAACCAGATTTCACTCCCAGGTCGTCGAATATCAAATGTGTTGTCGCACCTCCGAGCGTCTGAATGAAAGTGTGTTTAAAACCTGGTTAACTTTGTAAAACAGCTGCAGTTTGGTTCATAAAAAAAGTAAACTTGTGTTTGAACATTGTGGAAACATTTGGGATAATATAAGTGAACAACTCAACACAATATATAACAGAGTTCTTGACGTTTTCAGAGATTTAATGCAGAATTCTTACGTATTATATCTTTAAATTGAGTCGACGGTCTCCGGGATAAACTCTGTTTTTTACTGACCGACTTTTCTTCTTCAGACTAACTCACCTGACTTGTTCTCGCTGGTGGATGCACAGACGTTGTATTCAGCCATATTTTGTATAAATATAAGTATTTGATAGTCGTTACACGTGTTTTGTTTTTGGTGGAGCGTTCCTTTAAACTTCAGCCTTATCGACACCGACCCTTACTGATGTGAGCACCAGCTGAGCCGGCTGTACAGGGTGCGCTGACGTCCAAACCTGAGCTGTAGCTTTCACATTTAAAACCTCATTCTGTATCTATCGACGAACAGCAGCCTTACGCCGACGACACGTCAAATACTTTGTGTTTGTTTCAGACGTTTCGACCCAGCAGGCGTGTGCACAGACGCCGTCCGACCACCGGGGCCACAAATGACAGGAAAACTATTAAAAGAACATAAATATATAACAAATAGACGTATTTTTTATTGTCAAGGAGCAAAAACAAAACTCACAATCATTCAGAAACTGAAACGTTTACATCCAACCAGAGAGACGAACCAGACGCTGCCTGTGCACACGCCTGCTGCAAATATAGATGATGTGTTTATATATTTATTGAATCAGAAGTGTTCTCGTGCTGCTAAATAGACGTAGATGCCTCATCCCTGATTGACTGACCTCTTTATCCGGATGAAACCACAGACTGGATGCAGTTCAGGTGAGATGAGCGCACATGAACAGTTCGCCTCCGTGTTGCTTTCCTGCTGATCCAACGACGGTCAGAGGTGGTTTTGTCGAGAGAGGCGTCGATATCTCCCCCTCGTGTGTCTCTCTGTGAGTCGAGGGGAAGTACAATGTGATTTAACTGTCCGAATGTATAATCTCTACCATGTTTACAGATGCAAGAATGTGAAAAATATACCTTAAACTTTGTTGTGTTTGATTTGTACATTCCATGGCTTTTGTCAAGTGCCTCAATAAATGACCGTCTTAACGACGAGAGTCTTCGATCGATTTACGAATGAGATGCTGATGCACGATAACTCACCAACATCACATAAACATATGTATAGATTTTAAATTATTTTATTCATTGATTATTCAGATAATGAAAGACTTTAAGACAATTATTAAACAGATATATTATCCCTTTCTTCGCACCCCCTCCCCCAAAAACAGATTAGAAAAGTGGACAAACATCTGCAAATTTCATGATTTTGTGTTTTGAAAAGTATAAATGTTTAACAGTAGTAAAAGACATTGAGGTGTCATGAAGGTCTCCGTCAATACTGTGATGTAATCCAGGAAGGGCTGCCATCATATAACATGTTCTCCACATATATAAAGTACGTGAGACTTCTGTGAGCCAGACTTCAAGACATCAGAATATCTCTTTGTTCCGGACCTGGAGGATGATTTTCTGGATTGACAGTGACTTTGATCTTCCAGTTGTGTAGATCAGTAAAGTCTGTAAATGATCCACAGCAACGAGGACACTTTGGAAAGACATGCTCCGGTTGAAGGTCGGAGGCAGACAGTCTGCAGAGTCTGACAGGATGGATCGCGATGAGGTAATATGTGATTTTATATGTGATAAATGTGATCGGACCTGAGCACAGGCGTTAATAATAACTATATAAAACCAGCCGTCTGTTCTCTGACGGTCTCGTTCGGCTGTTTCAGGTCGTTTATAATCATCAGAGGAATCAGAGACTGTTTCATAAACACTTAAAAGTTCCTCGTACCCTATTTTAAACAACATTTATAGGTCGGAAGCACAAATACTTTATGTACTTGAGTAGATTTTCAAAACAGCCTCAATACTTTAGTTCGATGCCTGTGAGGAGAATTGTGGATGACTTCTATTTGGCGTCCCTTCCAAACATCACCTCAACCTATCAGTGCACATCACGCAGGGCCGACGTAGGGACAAAACAACAGAAACAGACAGAGGAAGACTCGACTGAGGGGAAATGGAGAAAAATGGCTGGTAGAAAAGTCCTTCAGAGGGAAACTTTCTACTTTTACACTTTAAGTACATTTGAGAGTCTGTACTTTCTTACTTTATACAAGTATCTGCACTTCTTGGCGTGAACTGTTGACAGTTAAACTACAGAAACCTGTACACTATATATATAACTATATAAAAACAGCCGTCTGTTCTCTGACGGTCTCGTTCGGCTGTTTCAGGTCATTTATAATCATCAGAGGAATCAGAGATTGTTTCATAAACACTTAAAAGTTCCTCGTAGTCACTTTAATGTCAGTCTACTCTTTATATAGTGTATCTGTTCCAGGTCTATACCACATATTTATATACCCTATTTTAAACAACATTTATAGGTGGGAAGCACAAATACTTTATGTACTTGAGTAGATTTTCAAAACAGCCTCGTTACTTTAGTTTGATGCACGTGAGGAGAATTGTGGATTATTTCTATTTGGCGTCCTATCCCAACATCACCTCGACCAATCAGTGCACATCACGCACAGCAGACGTAGGGACGAAACAACGGAAACAGACAGAGGAAGACTCGAATGAGGGGAAATGGCTGGTAGAAAAGTCCTTCAGAGGGAAACTTTCTACTTCTACACTTTAAGTACATTTGAGAGTCTGTACTTTCTTACTTTATACAAGTATCTGCACTTCTTGGCGTGAACTGTTCACAGTTAAACTACAGAAACCTTCACTGATGTTTATCAGTAAACTTTTGTCCTCTGCATCTTGAAGACAGCTCACATTTAATCAGCTCGTTAAACTGATCACAAGCTGCTCGATCAACTGTGAAACAGATTTCCTGATAGGTTTGCTGATGCTGGTCCACAGCAGACTGAGCATCAATGTAGTCTCACAGGTTTAACTTCTTATGTTTTGAGAGTCAAACACACGACCCAGTTTCATGTCCGCTGCAGCAAAATCCTCCTCCACCGTCGACACTCAGTGCTTTAATCGCTGTCGCCGTTTCTCCAGAATATGGCTGAATACACGGTTTAGTTAACAGCTGTTTACCTTCGTTACCAGCTGCTGAGGTCATGATTCAACATTTCCTTTATTCGATTACCTGTTAAAAATATTAGAAATAAAGAAAAAACAACCAGATTTCACTCCCAGGTCGTCGAATATCAAATGTGTTGTCGCGCCTCCGAGCGTCTGAATGAAAGTGTTTCTAAAAGCTGGTTAACTTTGTAAAACAGCTGCAGTTTGGGTCAAAAAAAAATAAACTTGTGTTTGAACATTGTGGAAACATTTGGGATAATATAAGTAGACAACTCAACACAATATATGACAAAGTTCTAGTACTGATGTTCCTCTCGAGCCTCAGTAAGCGGTGATGACCTCGATCATCCACTGGGTGGCGACGTAGCAAAGGCAATCAGATCGAGACGTTACTGACATGATGTCACACAAGCTGGTGGATGAGAATCAAAGATCTGGATGAAGTTTATCTCCGAGATCAGAAACACTGACAGAAACAATCAGAGTTTACCTTTTATTAAAATGTTTTATATAACATTTTTCTTCGTTATTATTTTGATTTTGTGAAATATTATCACAACAGAGGAAGCAGCTCTGAGCTCCCTCAGCTCCCCTGGTGTCTAATTTTCCACATAAAACCTAAATAAGGTCAAGTTATCCGGTGTAAACAGGACCGTATCCGTACGGACCGCAGAGTTCGTGTGTTTGTAGTCAACATCGAGCAAACACGCCGATCACCGGCGAGGTTAGCGAGCTGAAGGCCGGAGCGCAGCTTTGATCTGTGTTTGTTGGCGTCTCCGAACAGAACGGTCCGATCTCCATCTCACAGCAGCCTCACAGGGACGTCCACGCGCAGAACAGTCATACATTAGCTTCGCAAGGAGGCGGGAAATTTATGCAACGCATTTAACATTCATCTGAGGTGTGCATATATTAAAATACATTTGTGTGGAAGCATCTTTTAATGAAACCCTTGGTGTTTGCTGTTACACCTGATTGAGTCGCTCTGCAGTCGTATCGTTGCGTTTCTTTCCAGAATCAGCGTTTCTCTCTCAGCGTGAGAACATTTTTCACCCATTATCTGTTTTCTGCCTTCGACTCTTTGATTTTCCTCAGTTATCTACAGCTGGAATTATTAGAGAGCCGCAGAGAAAGAGAACAAATCAGCATTTTTTTACAGCAGAAACTTGCAGCCACAACTTAAAAATATCTGATTCTATATACAGTATTTGACCTCGATTGCTGCTTAGACACAAAAACTGTCAAATATGTTTCAAATCCCTCTGATGTTCTTTTAAAGGGACAGTTCAACATTTTGGAAAATACACTTATTAACCTTCTTGTTGAGTTTTAGACGAGGAGATCGACACCACTCTTGTGTCTTGGTTAAAGCTTGGAGGCAATTAGCTTAGCATAAACACTGGAAGCAGGGGGAAACTGCTAGCCTTGTCTACCAGCATCTTCAAAGCTCCTTAATTAACAACACAAACACACAATAACACAATATTTATGTCGTTCAAGATGGTCACTGTGTCAGATTAGTGATCGCAGCGGCTTAAAGTCCTGCCGTGTTAAAGTCACCGCTCACGACCCTCCTAAAGTTCAAAGGTCATCGGGGAGGAGGGACAGGAAACTGTCACTCATGGCTAAAGAAGCTAGCATAGCTAATTAAAGTGCCTTCGCTATTTCACGCCAACATTTTTCTTTTTCGACTCGGTCATGGTCGTGTTCTGCTTCACTATTCCACCTGACAGCAGCGTCACTCTTCCTCCTCGCCATGTTTACATGCACGCATCAGAGCACTCTGTCATCCTATTGGTCAACGTCAAAGACACACATCGTAGGAGATGTCACACCAGCCAGGAAGATTAAAAAAAGTTCTGACATGCTAGACTTTTCGTCTCTGATGCAACATTGCTGTTCTTCAATTATGTTAAACTACACGTCCGACGTTCATAATCGAGCCCGATGCTGGAAATTTGTCAGCCACGATCAAAATGTGTGAAAATCGGCCCGGATTTGTGTAGTCTGAGCTAATGTAAGCTAAGCTAAGCGCCACCTGATTCTAGCTAGATGATGCACAGCCATGAGAGTGGCATCGATCCAGTCATTACATAACTTTGTAAGCCAAGAGCACAACATGCTCCAATAATACGACGTATCGTGAGGCTTCCTGCTACGCCTCGTGTGTTCATCAGCTGATTAAAGCTCAATATTTACCGTCAGGTCTTTTTGCTCCTGAGAAACATATCTGACTCTTCAGATTGCAGCCGTGCATCGTATTTGCTAAACTGGAACAAATGTTGATCTACTTCCTGTTTGCCTGAGTAGAACGGATCGGGACAAACAGGAAAACAAAGCAATGCACACTTTCACGCCAACACACACACACACACACACACACACACACACACACACACAGTCTCCCACAGACGTAAACATGTGTCGGCCGCTGTGTGTGACCTCGCCGTGACATGACGAATGACCAAATCAGACGCGTAATGAAACGCCGCACGTTCGCCTGCTGCTGCTTCTCCACGTATGCGTGTGTGTGTGTGTGTGTGTGTGTGTGTGTGTGTGCCCAGAACCTCAATCAGAATCACAGGCGACCCGGCGTCTCGCTGGGCCTCCCAGGTTTCACGAGAGCAGATAATTACCAGCGACCTCCCACCTCGTAAAATCAGCCGAGGAGATGAAGCGAGCGCTCGACGAGAAAGACCTCGAAGCTTCAGCTGAATCTGGGTTATCTCCTCTTCACACCTCCTCACTCTTCTCCCTCTGTGTTCGCCTTTCACCTCGACACACCTTCTTGACCTCCTTTAATCCCTCCTCCCTCCTCCCGTCTCGTACCTGGAGGACTTTGGACGTTATTATCTTGATCAGTAAACCTGTCAGCGAGCTTCGTGATTCGATCAGTGAGGTTTATTGAGTCTTGAGTAAACACAAATATAAAGTGTTATGTCGTTTAATCGACCGGTGGCACACACACCCAACGTTTATAGCCTCAGCAGGTGTGTGAGGCCCACACACACACACACACACACACACACACACACACACACAGGTACACCAGAGAATGACAGGTGTGGCTAAAACCACACAAGCGTCCTCTTGTAGTAATTTAAGTTGATATTAAGCTGTTTTTTTAAACAAACAAAGCACAACGGAGGAACAAAACACTCAGCACGTTTCCATGACGACAATCATCTGATAACTGTAAATAATCAGGTTAAGATAATAATCTGATTTGACGTGTTTACATGCACTTTATTCCTTCTTCACGTTGTGCGTATGAGCAGAAAACACATCTGCTCGCGTTGTTACAACATCCGGTTTCCTTTTATGTTTACGTAAACGTTACGATAACGGCTTTTATCCGATAAAGCGTATCGCATCATCGCTGTTTTCATGAACACTCGAATAATCTTTATTAATATCTTTATTTCTTTTTACATCTTTACTTCAGTCGCTCTTCAAAACTCAACGTCGACTGAACGATAGACGAAAGAGAAGACGACTGGTTGCTCTACCTGACACGATGAAGGCAAACATTGTGACGGTTGCTCTTAGAAAAACAGGAGAAAATATTAAAAACAACAACATGTTTCATCCATCAGGGCTCTGAACAAACAACATCATGTAGTATACAGTAGCCACAGCCAATAGGACGCCTCCTCTGACCTCGATGTGCTCGATGTCCTCGACTGAACGGTGTTTAATAAATAGTCTTTTAGCCGTTTAAGTCAATAGTTTTCCATCAAGAAAAACAAAAAGATGCTTCACAGTTCGTCCTAAATGTTCCTCGAGCAGGAAACCTGGAGACGTCTCTCGTCACGGAGCCGCTCAGCAGCGTGGTAATGTCAGCATTTATGCATAAGACGAGTGAATTCGACACGCTCGCCACACTTTTTTTTCCATTTCCTCCTGCTTTAGCCTTTAACCTGCTGATATGCTCTTGACCCCCTTTATATCCGTCCTCCCTTCCTCCGTCTCCCAGAGGACTTCCATCGTTCTGGCATCAGAGAGACGGAGACGTCTGTCCGGTGGAGGTTTTACTCAAGGGCATCCTACGATTCCTGCCGGACGCCGGCTGGGTTACTGAGCCAGAAACCCAGAGAGGTTTCTGTGTGTCACTGAGCTCCACAGGAGCCTCTTTTATATAAACCTGTTTCTGAGATATTCAATGAAAATGATCAAAATTCAACGTTTTTATAGATACGTGATTTGAAAACAAGATACCAAAGATCAAGAAGCCAGTTAACTTTCAGTATGGAAGATTAGAAATGCTTTAATAAACACAAATCAAACAATATCTAGTTTATGTTTATAACTTCTGGTGCAGATCTGGAAAAAGTGATGGATCCAGGAGTTTTTCTTCTCGTCGTCTTTGACAATTTCGTTTATTTATCAGGGAATAAATTTAGGTGACTGATATCAATGAGTGAGTACAATTTCACGAGGATCTGGTGAGTTTAAATCATAGTTAAGCTGTTATAGGTGGTGATACATGGCCATCAAGTTTGATATTGGATTAGGTTTGACTCCTGGCGGAGGTATGCACTCTACTGAGTCCCTTTCTAGCTTAGTTACGAACCAGTAAATGCAGACGAAGAGAGAAAGAGCATTTTTTAAAAATCTTTTTGATAATCTATTTTCTTTCTTGTATAAACTGCGATCATTTAAACAATACGTCATTTAGTTTTGGCAGTAACGGAGCCGGAACAATCGCGCTAATGAAGCTTGTTTTAATTTGAACAGTCGGGATGTCGGGAGAATTTCAGACGGAATAAAACCGTAAAGTCTCCGTCAGCTGAGCCTCGGGGCAAAGTTTCTCTCCAATACAACAATATTAACAATATCTAGTTTATGTTGATAACTTCTGGTGCAGATCTGGAAAAAGTGATGGATCCAGGAGTTTTTCTTCTCGTCGTCTTTGACAATTTCGTTTATTTATCAGGGAATAAATTTAGGTGACTGATATCAATGAGTGAGTACAATTTCATGAGGATCCAACATCTGGTGAGTTTAAATCATAGTTAAGCTGTTAAAGGTGATGATACATGGCTATTAAGTTTGATATTGGACTCCTGGCGGAGGTATGCACTCTACTGAGTCCATTTCTAGCTTAGTTACGAACCAGTAAATGCACACGAAGAGAGAAAGAGCATTTTTTAAATCTTTTTGATAATCTATTTTCTTTCTTGTATAAACTGCGATCATTTAAACAATACGTCATTTAGTTTTGGCAGTAACGGAGCCGGAACAATCGCGCTAATGAAGCTTGTTTTAATTTGAACAGTCGGGATGTCGGGAAATTTCAGACGGAATAAAACCGTAAAGTCTCCGTCAGCTGAGCCTCGGGGCAAAGTTTCTCACCAATAACAAACCAACCAACCACTGTGTGTCTCTGCCACACACACACAGCAAAATATGCACAGACATGCACATGCATTGTACATGCACGCACACACACACACACACACACACACACAGGCAGACACACACACATTTATGCACGCCCACGCATACAATCTTTGTCTCCTGAGAAATGGTATTAATACCTGGCAGGCTTTAAAATGTCAGCCGGCCTCAAACAAGGTGCACAAAGACCCAATTTATTTATGGATCTGACACTTCTCACGTCTTTCTGCTCTTGAGCTATTTTTCGCTATTTTCAAAGTGTGTCTTTAGAGCGAGGAGGAGGAGGAGGAGGAGGAGGAGGAGGAGGGAGATGAAGATGTGGACAGACAGACTGACCGACTGCTGGGAGAGGTGTGTGTGTTCCAGAGGCTAAACAGGATCAGCCAGCGAGGCCGCGGGGGAGCTGGTATTTTAACCCTCACTTCGGGGTAAAACGTCCCTCGGAGTGACTCTTTTCCGTCGCCGACACGATCAAAGAGTCGCGTTCGGGCGATAAAAATAACACAAATGTGGGCTAATCACAAATCTGCATTCAAGCCCTGATGGCTGCTTTCTAATACGAGCTGATGGAGTTTATTTACTCGCCGCTCCGTCTTCTTCTTCCTCTCGCCTCTTAGTATTCACCTCCACAGTCGCCGGTCTCCAGAGCTGTTTACTCATTGAGTGATGATTGCCTGTTTAAACATCTGTCCACACCGGTGTACACAACATCACACACACACACACACACACATGTGCCATGTCTGATCAGCGTCTGAAACACCAGACACATTCACACTTAACAAAGTAATCGAGTACTGGAATTGTATTGAACTGAAGTGTTTGTGAGCCACATACATAAACTGCATGTTTTAATTTATTCTGAACCAAATGAGCTGTTTTTTTTTTGGTTTTATGCTGCCTTCAAATTGAACTTGTAATGTTGTCTGTCATAATTTCATTATGTTTTTTTACGAGAACAGGAACAAAGCCAAAGGAAAATTGTTCCCAGTGTCATTTTTCAGAATTACATATAACCACAACAACAAACAAAGAAACCAAAGCTGCACTAATCCAAATTTTTATATTCACAACTGGTTAAATGACTGTCGGTAATGTAAAAGGGGTCGTCTGTAGTGACAATCCCACATTAAATTATGACCCGACTCTGAAGTTCCCCACAGCTGGAGCCTTTTAGTGCTTCTCTGTTTATTGTTTCCAGCGTTAGACTTCATTGTTTTGGGTTCATTGTCATTTCAACAGTCGTCTGTTTTCAGCGAACCAGCCGAGATAAATCCAGTACACGTCAAACAGCAGGAAACGTTAGCGAGAAGTGAACATAGTGAAGCACCTGAAGCAAGTCACGATCCTGTAACTCCATTTTTAAAGCCATGGACCCTGAAAACTAACCTGACTCTCGCCAGATGCATTTCGTTCCACCTAGCTCCACTCACATCCATCTGGGATCGCTCCCGTTGGGAGGGATTTCTGCACCAGATTTTCAGGTCGAGCCAATCAGGACCGCCGGGCAGGAGTTTCATAGATGTGATGTAGCGGAGAAGCGACTGTTTTGATACAGACAACAATGGCGGCTCGCATCGAGGAAGCAAGCGTCAACACTGATGCTGCTGTTTCATCCGTGTTGTCCAATCTACCCAATATTGTTTCCGTTAAAAGAACGTCGCTCTCATCGACGTCACAGGTTGGTTTCGATGTGAGTGGTTGAAGTAGCACGTCAGTAAAGATGACAGACAAGAGGTTTATCCAATCATATGCAAGGATTTTTGATAAGGACCAGCCTTCTGAAACACATCTCCAATGGAGCGATCCCAGATGGATGAGTGGAGCGAGGCGGAACGAAATTCATCTGGCGAGAATCAGGTTACCTGACAACAATCGGCAGAACAAATGTTAGCTGTGACGTTTCTGCAAAAACACAGATAAGTTAAACCTGAATGTTTCTTTATGTTGCTGCTTTAGGTTTGTTTAGGTTGAATTTCTCTCTCGTCACAACGCTGTGCTGATGCTCTGTTGGGGTTAAAAGAAACATCATGGTTTGGCTTTAAATGACTGTTTTGGTCACACGATCATGGACAAAGATGGTTCGACTTCCCATGAAAAATAACTGATTTTGCTGGTTTTGGTCGTCAAAAAAATTAAATACACTAAAATAAACAGGTCTCCTGAGAAAATGTCTACAGGTCTCCTGAGAATATCCTTGAGGTGTCTTTAAACATATCCAGTGGTGTGACATGAACCTTTTTCCAGCCTTGTTGGCTGAAGAAACAGCACCTCCACCTCCTGATGTGACAGTCAGCTAATAAGCATATAAGGTGAACATGATATGCCACACTTCCTTCACATCAGCCTCGTATCTGTGGTTAGAAACATTATATCCTGGCGACTGGGCTGTAAATGCCATCATGTTGTTCAGGTAAAGTCTTCTTGTAAACATGACTCTGTCTGAAAGGACCATGATGAACATTTCCCAAAGGTCCAAATATTCTTTTTGGTTGAACGAATCGATTGTTTCCTGACGACCAGGCTTAGAAGTTATAATCAATCAGTTCACTCTGCCGTGCAAAAGAGCCGCCGTGATGACTGTTGTGTTTGTGAATGAGCGCTTTGTAAATGCAGCGTTTACCGTTTCATTCAGTCTCGAGGTTAAGACTCCCACTAATGTGAAGAGTTGTTCGTACTGCCGGTCTCGCTGATAATCAACACCTGATTCGCAGCTCTTTAGTGTGAAACGGCAACACGGAGCCAAAATACCTCAGAGCCTTTACATTAAGAAACCCAGAGAGACCCTGATAATTGTCTCAGGAGCTTGTCGACCAAATCAGAGCCAAAAACCAGAGTAAACATTGGATTCCACCCAAATCTAACCTGTAACGTGATGAGTGTGTGGCTGTTTATTGCTGGATGAGTTAACATAGGCCGTTGTCAGGTTACACAACAGCCATAAGAACATTTTAGGCTGATGTAGTTTGGAAGATTTGCTGCCTTAGTGGTTTAAAATCACTTCATGTAGCATTGAGAGCAAACTACCACCAGAATACATGTTGGCAAAGTACGTTTCTGCAAACCAGATATGTTAAAACTTTACATTTCTTTACTGTTTTACTGTTTCTTGGGTCCAGTTTTCTGTTCTTATGCTCTCGTTAGGTTTAGGCTCAAAATCCACTTGGTTAGGTTTAGGAAAAGACATGTTGTGGCTTGAAAGACCTGTTTTTGTTGCCACCCAACACCATCAGAAATTGTCCAAAGGTCTCCTTAAAAATGTAGAAAAACTAAAGAGGGCAGCCAGAATAAAATGTTGGGATTTTCCATTTTGCGTATATGTATCATATCAACATTTGTCCAACCTGTTTTATATCACATTCAGATTACATATATATGAGCCGGATCTAAAATCTTGACCTTAAAGGTCCACTGTGTCGTGTTTTAAGTAATTTATTACCTCAAATCAGCGTCTTCATTCATAAATAAGTCCTCATTGCTGTAAAATGATCTCTGCCAACAATCTCACTTCTCCTCCTGAGGGAAGAATCACACATTGTGACGTGAAGCAGGAAGTTGGGCGTGAAGAGAAGCAGGGCAGTTTCTGCTTTTCTCCCAAAATCCTCTTCCCGTTTAACATTGGGGCTTATGGGGCAGTTGCTGGAGTTTGTGTCGGTTAGATGCAGATAATTCAAAAACCGTACATCCTCCCGATAAAGTGGACACGTTGCCAGACAGAAGACAAGTGTGGCTACGTTCTTGGAAAATATCACTATTGTAGTGTGAAATCTGTGGCTAGGATCGTCATCTAAAGAAACATTTTTGGAGAGTTTTTTTCAGGCTCCCCCACTCTGCCAGTTGGTGCTGCGCGAACATTCCGCAATACACACACATTGAAAATCCTGAATTTTTCTGATTTTTCGAAATCACTCACGATCAATTAAGGGTCACCGTTCAAAAACTAAACATCGTAGAAAGAAAGTTCAAATACAACTCAAATAGATAAGACTTGTGCCTACATTTTAAAGTTTGAATGGTGTCTCTAGGTCAAAGTATGCCAGAGCAGGAGATGTTTGAAAAACGTTGATGATTTTGCGACTTTTTTGACCCCGTCCCATTCATTCCTTATGGGAAGTTTTTCATACGGAGGCTTCCATGTCCTTCCGCTCTATAAAAAACGATGAGCTGGTGAGAGGGACAAAAAGCTCTACGTGGTACAGATAAGGCTAAAGGCGTTTTCACTCAGAGCCAGCGTGACTGTGGAACGGAGGAGGAGCTTAGCCAGACGCGCTCGTCAGCTGCAGTTTGAAGTCTGTTTGAAATAACGTACCTCATCACCCGAAACTAAACTTGATGAAGTGCTGTTTGAAGACACGTTGTTGTCACAGCTTCTTGAATCTTGACACATCCCGCCTGCTGTAGTTCCAACAGGCTGCAACGCACGTTTGAAAACGCGAGGCGCTAGAGAGCAGTATTCGTTTGGATGCAGAATAACATTTAACCACTAGATGGGAGAAATAATTCCACAGTGTGTCTTTAATCTTAACTTGAGTCCAAAGTTAATGTCGTGAGAATCAAGGAAGTCAAGTTATTATTCAGGGCAAAAAAGTCACTAATGAAGTCTCATTAAATTCACATAATTCAACACAGTTGAAACAATTAGTGGACAGTGGTCATGAAAAATGTAGTTTTATTTTCAACATAAACAGAAACTGCAATCAATATCAAGCCTCTAGCTATGTAGCCAACAAGTAAGCAAAATAAAATGCTAATAAGTTAGCTAAAAGACACATTCAAGTGAAGATGAAGTGGTGAACCAGACGCTGGTACGATGTCCTCTGTGACTGACTCGACTGATGACAGACAGGATGTTACAGCTGAACTCAAAAGTCTACCCCAATTTCTCTTTATGAATAAAACCGACCTGATTAATTCCACTCAGACAGGCTCTCCACGCTGCTCAAACTGCTCTCATTAAGGCTTCAGATGATCTCCTGGTGGCTGCTGATGCTGCTGAACATTCGATTTTAATGCCACCAGACCGTAGCTCTGCTTTCAACACAGCTGACCTCACCGTCCCAATCAACCGTCTGAAGAAAGACTTCTAGTACTCCTGTAATAAACAGAGTTAGTTTTGGGAATTCTGGCACATCTCAAGCTCTCTTCATTTGTTTCTGATCCCCGGGGCTTCATTTTTCAACACATTGTTTTAAATTTGTATCCTTCCTTCAGGGCACATCATTTGTTAAACACGATCATTTGTAAGCGTGGGATTGTTTCTAATTGCTATGCAGACGACACAACTCTGTGTCTCGCAGAAACCCAGTGATGCTGATAGCCTCTCCCACGCTGTGACTTGTTGTTTGTCTGATTTTAAAGGTTGGATGTCTTAGTCCAGCTTTCTTTAATATGTCAGCTTTATCACTATCATCACTTACAATAGCCACAATGGTTAAGAGTCTTCTCATAGTTTAGTTTGGAGCTCTCTTTCAAAAGTCCACTCATGGTTGTTCAGTCTTCTTTTAGCTGTAGATCGTCATTAAATTGAAAGGTTTCACTCTTCCGCTGCACTTCAGAAGGTCATCTATTATTTTATCTCACAAAAGGAGCCTGGTCTTGCTCCCTGCACGCCATATAATCGAGACCATTTCATTGTCACACGTCTTTCATCTGAGTCACAGATGGATCTGCATCATTATCTGTCTTCACCGGCAGCCAGTTTTAGAGCCTCTGCATTTCAAGTTCACATGAGTTCAAAATCCATGTTTTAAGTGTTTTTATTACATACTGTATATAACGTTGGCTTTATTTGTTACTGAAGTAATTGCTAACTAACGTGAGGCTAGTGCTAACCAGCACCTTCCAGACCGGGGCCATACACAACCCCCGAGAACGATGGAGGCCAGTTATAAAGTACCAAGTTGATTTATGGAGCTTCTTGATGAACCTTAAACACCAAGTCTTTGGAATGCACTCCCTGTCCATCTAAGGGCTCCACAGACTGTGGACTCTTTTAAAAAAGGCCTTGAAACTCATCTTTTTAGAAAAGCCTACGGATAAAACTGGTATTTTAATGTTTACTCTGCTACTTTTAAAGTCTTTTATGTTGTTTTTATTCTTTTTTTTATGTGCATTGTAGCACTTTGAGGTCATTCAGTTGATGTAAAGTGCGTTATAAATAAAATTTATTATTATTATTATTATTATTAAACCTTTAACTGATTGCTAATCACTAGCTGCTGCTAAATTTAGCTGACGTTAGCTAGTTAGCGTGACTATATGCCAACTCGGCTCTGTTTTCCGTGTTGTCAAGCTGCCGTCCGTCTTCTGGAAGGCGAGCCCATCGTGGGCGACTGTGATTCCATATTAGTCACTCCATTAATTGTTTAATGTCAACTTCAAGGTCCAAGAGAGACCAAGTTTTAGCAGTCAGGTGTTTTAAAGTATTATAATAAGGTCAGTGTCTTAAGGTCAATTTATTCTTCATCTTTTAGTTCTCTTGTTTTGATCTTTTTACTTGTTTCTTCTTTACTTTCGCTGTGACATCGCGGTGTGATCACAGAAACACTCAGTTTATAGTTAACGACTTCTCTATTGTACAGATTGTGGTCTGCAGGTCTCCGACGCTCCAACTCAATTTGTAGGGTTATTTCTGTCTGTTCAGTCAGAAAAGATTATTGATGTGAGAGTACAGCACAGCAGTATAGTTTGTTGTTGGGCGTCTCGGCTCTGACCTCATCGCTCGCTGCAGCGTGGACGTAAACCTACACAGAGAGAGATTGGGGAGCGATGATAGCGGACAGATTCCCCCAGAAGGCCAGAGTCAGGGCGTACAGGTGGATGCCGGGTGGAGGTGGGGCTGATTAAAAGCTAAGAGGCAGCAGATACTTGCACAGAGCGATGAAGCAGCTGCAGAACAGAACGAGAACGGCGTGTCGGAGACTTTCCTTTCAAGAAAAACAACAGCAGCCGTTGATTGTTCAAATCCGTCTTAAACGGAGGGGATCTCCTTCGATTTCTCCGACACTCGACTTCCCACTTGGCAGGTGCCGTAGGAAGGAAGGGAGGAAGTGCAGAGTTGAGTGTGAAGTCGTTTAAATGAACCCGTCTCCAGAGACGAAAAGAGAAACATCGCAAGTCACACAACAGACCGTGATGGTGTCGCACCCAGAGTCACGTAGCGAGACGGTTACAGTTCATCCTCTCTCAGCGTCACTGATTTTACCCAACAACTTAATGTTTTAGGCTAATTTTAGCAAGCTACCTTCAATTAATGATAATATCAGCCTATTCTTGCAAACATCCTGTGAACAGCAACCTGAAAAGGAACTCGAGTGGCCGTAAGAATCGATTCTTTACTGTCCGGAGCAAAAATGGAAGTTATTTTCTTCTTCAGATTTTGTTTTAAGGTCAAGCTGCAAAAAGAACAAGAGGAAGGATAAAATCATGCAGGACTAAAGTCTGCATGAGGATGAGCAAGTGAGACAGGACAGATGTCAATGTCAATGTCTTGGTGTGAGAAAATGTCAACTGTCTCACACCAAGTTGAGTGAAATTTGGAAGCGTATTTCTTCTTCTTCGGACCTGTTTCATCTATTTCAAACAGCCAACTGACAAAGCGTTAGCATTAACGGCTGACTTGGCTCTGTCCAGTTTCATTAAATAACACTTTATTTTTTAGTTTAGAAGAAAAAAGTGTAGAAATGATCATCTGTGTTGGTTACAGACAGAAAACAGCACGAAGCACTTTAGAGGTGAGCCAGAGCTGCTTCCACTCTTTATGCTAAACGAAGCTAACCAGCTGCAGGATGCACAGATATAAGAGTGTTATTAATTTCCCAGAAGGCACCTCTTTAAATAGAGCCACATATGCTCGAGTGTGCTCGGAGGTGTGTTTCTGCAGAGAGTGAAGGATGTCACTTCTGAGCGTCGCGGCACAACCTGAGACGACTCGCAGGCTTGGCTCTGTTAACCGAAAAAGAGCCGTCGAAGAAACAAGTTGCGCAACTAACCTTAAAAATAGCTTGACCTCTGTCGTGGTGACGGAGATGTCAACTCGGAGGACGACTCACCGACAACGCCAAGACCTCGAGGAACGATCTGTTGAGCGGCAACAGTGTGAACAGTAGCTCTCGAGGGGTGTTCAGTTGGTTGCAATCTGCAACCTCACCACTAGATGCCACTAAATCCAACACACTGGACCTTTAAATACATCGTCTGTAGCTGCCATTCAGATTGAACATACACATTCTCTGATTTAATGGCAGGACGACATTTTTTCAGTGACTTCTAGACCCTTTATAAATAAAACCTTTCTCCAAATTAAATACTGAATGGCTGTAGAAAAATGACACAATGGGTTAATTATTACCACTTGCCCACCAAAACACAGGTTTTTATTACCCGTTCCACTTCCGGTAGGCAAGGCAGTGTTTTTAAGGTCGACCTGTTTTCCACAGGAAAGTCGTACCATCTCCATCCGTGATCGTGGCGACCAAGACGGGTATTTTAAGCCAAACGTTGATGCTCTCTGAACCCTAGTCAAGTGTTTTTTGTGCCTAAACGTTATTTGTGCCTAAGAACTAACATTTATTCCAGCGACTGAGTTGAGCAGGAGCCTGTCAATTGTTTTCTTAAAAAAGTGACTCCAAATGATTAATAATTCACTTTTTGTCGACAAACTAACAGTTTAATTTCGACACACACCAGCCTCAGATATTAATAGTAACACATTTATAAATAAAACCTTTATAAATAAAACCTTTTTCCAAATGAAATACTGAATGGCTGTAGAAAAATGACACCATAGGTTCATTATTGACCCCGTTCCCACTTCCGGCAGGTGAGGCAGTGTTTTTAATCACACCTGGGGTCGACATGTTTTCCACGGGAAAGTCGTACCATCTCCATCCGTGATCGTGGCGACCAAGACGGGTATTTTAAGCCAAACGTTGATGCTCTCTGAACCCTAGTCAAGTGTTTTTTTGTGCCTAAACGTTAAGTTTCAACGTAAAGAAACTAACATTTATTCCAGCGACTGAGTTGAGCAGGAACCTGTCAATTGTTTTCCTGAAAAAGTGACTCCAAATGATTAATAATTCACTTTTTGTCGACAAACTAACAGTTTAATTTCAACACACACCAGCCTCAGATATTAATAGTAACACATTAATAAATAAAACCTTTATAAATAAAACCTTTTTCCAAATGAAATACTGAATGGCTGTAGAAAAATGACACCATAGGTTCATTATTGCCACTTTCCCACCAAAACACAGGTTTTTTATTGACCCCATTCCCACTTCCGGCAGGTGAGGCAGTGTTTTTAATCACACCTGGGGTCGACCTGTTTTCCACGGGAAAGTCGTACCATCTCCATCCGTGATCGTGGCAACCAAGACGGGTATTTTAAGCCAAACGTCGATGCTCTCTGAACCCTTGTCAAGTGTTTTTTTGTGCCTAAACGTTAAGTTGCAACGTAAGAAACCAACATTTATTCCAGCGACTGAGTTGAGCAGGAACCTGTCAGCTGTTTTCCTAAAAAAGTGACTCCAAATGATTAATAATTCACTTTTTGTCGACAAACTAACAGTTTAATTTCGACACACACCAGCCTCAGATATTAATAGTAACACATTAATAAATAAAACCTTTATAAATAAAACCTTTTTCCAAATGAAATACTGAATGGCTGTAGAAAAATGACACCATAGGTTCATTATTGCCACTTTCCCACCAAAACACAGGTTTTTTATTGACCCCATTCCCACTTCCTGCAGGCGAGGCAGTGTTTTTAATCACACCTGGGGTCGACATGTTTTCCACGGGGAAAGTCGTACCATCTCCATCCGTGATCGTGGCGACCAAGACGGGTATTTTAAGCCAAACGTTGATGCTTTCTGAACCCTGATCAAGTGTTTTTTTTGTGCCTAAACGTTAAGCTGCAACGTAAAGAAACTAACATTTATTCCAGCGACTGAGTTGAGCAGGAACCTGTCAGTTGTTTTCCTAAAAAAGTGACTCCAAATGATTAATAATTCACTTTTTGTCGACAAACTAACAGTTTAATTTCGACACACACCAGCCTCAGATATTAATAGCAGCACAGATGTTCCCGGCAGCACATTCAGCACACACACTATTATTTCCGAACAAATCCAGAGACATTTATCACACAAATCCTCCTCGACAACACTCAAAAACTGTAGAGTTAATTATTCTCCTCGCTGTAAACATAATTTTGTTTCGAGTTAATCTGTGGATCCGATCGGGGGCTGCTGGCCGGAGAACATATGTTCCCCTGCTGGCTGCTTTAAACGCCGTCCAGCTGCTGAGATCCTTTTGTGCAACATCTGTCCTGCTATTGTCTGCCTCCATTCATCGCAGGTATTCATCGCTGTATCTACTACACACATCCCCTCTTACAGATATAGACGCCTCAGTCACGCGTCTCACATCTCAAACACTCTATTTTAACACCCGTCTGTATTTATAGCGCTGTGTTAAAAGGCCTGTCACCTGACCGAGCTGCATAGTGAGGGAAGAAAAACAGCTTTTATTAGGAGCGATTGCTAACCTGCGAACGACAGCGCTCTTTAAAAAACTATGAAACGCCTGTCCGACGCCGCGTGAGTGAGAGAACGGAGGAAGGAGGAGAGCAAAGCGAAATTGTTTGTCTGTCCGCCGCGAAATTACTGTCACAAGTAAGCCATGAAGAGAGGAGGAGGAGGAGGAGGAGGAGGAGGAGGAGGGAGGCAATCAGACATTTTCCCTCTCTCTTTACACTCCCTCCTCTCTGCAGACACACTCGTAGGCCCATGCATGTCAACACGATTCCAGTCAACACTGCTTAAAAACCTCCAAAAAGAGGAGGCTGAGGCCGACGACGGACCGGGTTTTGTTCTTTTTCCTCTCTCTCTCTCCCGCTTTTCGAGCGGATGATTGTCTTCAAAATGAAACACTTTGATCCGTGAATGAAGCGGTGCGGCGTACAATACCCGCAGACGCATTTGTATGGGCGCCGCGCCGCCGAGTTCATCGTTCATATTTGCTTTGTGTCTTCGGGTTTGGTGTGTTTACCCCGTCGATAATCAAGGTAAATGTGGAGCTCGCAGGCTTGACTTTGTGTCTGCGACGAAGGATTATTGTCTTTATTGATTCACACACATAAAAAGAAAGAAAAGCTGCAGATAAATGACATAAATGCAAATGAAGGCTGTTTTAATTATTAACATGCTAATAATTAGGCTAGTTCGAAGCTAATGCCGATCTTATCGTAAATATCCCTAAATTTCTCCATTAAAGGATCAGTTCACCCAAAAATGAGACTTCAGTCATCATCTCCTTCTTCCTCATGTTGATGGAAAGTCAGGTGAAGTTTCACAAAACATTTCTGGAGCTTCACAGTAAAACAGCGTCGCAGCGTTCTGCTAAACACCTGAAGAAGCTGGAGACTTGATTTAAAACATAAACTGGCTCCAAACAGCTCGTCTGACGTGATCAAAGTTATTAACGACCTCTGCTTCAATTAGTAAAGCTGCTATTACTACTTTTCTCTCCGTCACTCCCTCTCTCTCGCCCGTCATTCAGTCCGGTTCTACTCAAGGTTTCTTCCTGTTAAAGGGACGTTTACGCTAAGTTTAGCATTAGCTTCAACGTAGCCTAATTATTAGCATGTTCCTAAATATTCAGTCTCTCCTGGAAAATGCCCACATTTGGATTTAGTTCATTTATTTTCAGTCTTTTTTAAACACAGTGGAGTCGACTTTTCCGCCTGAATTTTTATTTCTGGGTGAACTTATCCTTTAATATCAGTCAAACAGAGTCGTGCAATCAAAATATGACAATCAAAGTGCGGCAGCTTGCGACCACATGCTCTCACATCTTTAGATCAACTGCAGCAAAATGCACATTTTCCCAAACGTCCTCACTTGCAGAGTTTCTGTATTTGCAGCCCCTGATGTGTTGTAATATTGAGAATTGTAAATGTGTTATGTATCATCAAACCCAAATATATTCCAATTATGATATAAAAATGAAGAAAAACAACTTAAACAATGATTCATTATCAAAATTCTTGTTGTTGAATTTCTATTTTATGAACGTAAGAGTTTTTTCAGCTTCGCAAAGTTGGAAAACTTGTGAAAAATCCGACATTTCCCATAATGCAAACTAACAGCATCATTCAGTAACATATTATTAGATGACGCCAACTCATCTCGAGGTTTTATGATCTACTTCATGACTCTATAACAGCTGAACAACTGAACTGAAATCTGGACTTCCTGGTGACTTTGTTCGTACGTTGCTCGCTCGCCATCGCTAATATCTGTATGATTCGTACGTTGGTTGACCAAACACAGACGACACAAACAGTCTTGTGTTAAAAAACTTCATGCAAACAACACAAGTCAACACTTCTCCTCGTGCTCCGTCCTCCCTCGCCTGCTAAACGCACGACTTTGAACTATCATGACTCAGGTTTGTGACGCAGGCTTGAACTCTGGAAGGCAAAGCCGAGATAAATCTTTCTCTCTGACAGTTCGATTCGACAGGCTGAGCAGCACCAGCCTCCGTCGCCGGAGTAAAAAATGTTTCTAATCTCTGCAAATGTCGTGCATCGTGTGCAACGTTTTCTACAATCTGACTTTTTCAATCAGGAGGTGAGGTGACACCTGGGCAAGATGGCTGCCGAGCGAGAGACCGCCGCTTTAGCGACCAATGTTTCTGTTTTTCTAACCTGCAGAGAATCAGTCGTTTGCAGAAATGTGGAATTCCCTTTAAAAACGACTTAATTGTTTACCTCCTGTTTCCTGTCAATACTCCAAGGTGAATTTAATGTTTGCATGCTTATTACTGACCCTTATTTACAGGGATAAACACATGCACAGAGCCCTGCAGGGGGAAAACAATCCTATTAGCAGGATTCAGTCTGGAACAGTTCGGGGATGGAGGGTGGGGGGGGGGAATGAAGCAGCACTACAGTGAGGTGATTTAAGGGAAAGAAGGCAGGATACGTGACAGGATGAAGGTGAATAATACCGAGAAAAACGGGAGCAAAAGTGGGCTGGGAGAAGAAGGAGGAGGAGGAGGAGGAGGAGGAGGAGGAGGAAGGGTGGCGCTGAAAGTGAGCAAGAGGGAGGAGAGGAAGGGAGGCTAAATCCTCACACCGTTATTATCAGGACTCACATGCAGCCCCTCCTGTGATGGAGTGAGAGGAGATAGAAAGAGATAAAGAAAAGATGGAGTTAAAGAGGAAATGGAAAGCGGGATTAACTGGTGTGACAGCACCGGCAGATGAACGGTGAGGGGGAGAGAGAGAGAGGGAGAGAGAGAGAGAGAGAAACTCCGGTGGGGGAGAAAAGAGAGAGAGAGAGAGAGAAAACAAATCAGTGCAACAGGATGAGGACCTGCTAGTGCGCAGCCGGCCCGACCCCGCAGACCTGCCATCTGTCCCGCTGTTCGCTCCGCGTTCTGACGCGCCAGACCATCAGAACAACATCTGGATCACCTCGCATCCATATGGGACCGAGGGCTCCGTCCTCTCATCCTCTGTGATCACACACAGGAGCTGAGGAGGCATCTCATCGCATCACCAGGAGGGGATCCCTCCTCTCCTCTCTGCTGCTCGTGAGGAGTACCATCACGATCTGATTAACTGGGAAAAACTTTTTATACTCCAAAGAGACGCGCACGGGGAGAATTTCCTCATCTGCCTGTGAGATTTTCCTCTAAAACTTCCACCCTCATGGATCTGTTGTGTCTCTTGACCAGGGAGAGGCGGGAAGAGGAGACAGAGGAGGTGGTGGAGAGGGGGAGAAAAGAGGAGACGGCGGGGAAGCGTCAGTGCCGCCGCCACCGCCGCCGCCGCTGCTGCCGCTGCTGCTGCTGAAGTGTTACCGGCTCCATCACTCTTCCTTCCCTCCTCCTCCTCTCCTCCTCATCCGACCAGCGGGGAGCCTGAGGGATACAGACAGAGAGCTAAACACAGTGGGTCCATGCACACAAACACACACTCAACACAACACAACACAACGCAACGCAGGCTGGCTGCGCGTCAAGGGGCTCCCGCACCTCTCGTCTTCTGTCACCCTCCTTCTCCCTTTTCCTCCCCCCACATTTTGATGTCCTGTCTTCACCTTCATGACCACTTGTAAAATCTCACTGTGACAGACACACACAGAGAGAGAGAGAGAGAGAGAGGGTGAAGACAGCGAGGAGTTTTTTTGGAGAGGGAGATCACATACGCTCGCTGTCACGTTGTGAAGTCCTCCAGGGGAGAGCGCGCACATCCCGAGAAGCTGCCAAACACTCACAGTAAAAAAAAAACAGTCACTGACACACAGAGAGAGAGAGAGAGACTCGGTCTAAATGCGTACTCCTACAGGTGCCGAGAGGGGAGAGAGAGGCAGGTGAGAACCGGGTGAGAAAAAGGGGGAAAGAGAGACGTTTTGTGTTTTTTTTTTTTGGAGGGAAGCAGCCGGAGGGACGATGGAGCAGCGGGAGTTCAAGTTGGATGACGGCAGGACGCGCAGGTAAGTCTGTCACACACACACACACACTCCTGAGTCTGACACTAATCTGTCATCTCTGTATGTATGTAAGTGAGACACATATGGATCAATAGATGGAGACTAGGGGGGGAGGAGGAGGAGGAGGAGGGGGGAGTAAGTGAAGGCGCACAGCAGGAGAGCCGTCATACTTTCATAAGTGACGAGTTTCCTCGAGAGAAAAAAAGCTCCAGAAACCAGAGCAGCCAGTCGTTACTATCACAGGAAGTGACTGTCAGAGCATCTATCACCGTGTGTGTGTGTGTGTGTGTGTGTGTGTGTGCAGTCCCTCCTCACCTGCACTCAATATGACTCATGTACTCTCGCAGGTTATGGATGCTGCAGTTGTCCTCTCAGTTGATGCTCATTGATCCGTCCCGTTTCTTTACTCCATTAGAGACACATCAGCTTCTCTGCTCCAGTTTACATGTGTAACGTCGCAGCGTTGTTTCCTTTAGAGTGATGTTGGTGCCCAACCTGGGGTTCACGGGGCCTTCAGGTGCTCACAAACTCAATCTGACAGGACGCAAGAAGATTAACGGGACGATAATTGTAGAAAAACACGTTTTTACCAGCCTGGTCTTCAGTTTGAGACGGGTTCCAACATTTGTAAGAGTGACAGACCTTCAGACATCTTCAGCTGTGTGTGAGGCAACCAGAGCAGGAATTTTAACACAAAACATGATGTTTAAAGTTGTTTTTTGTGCCTTTACCCAACTCGAGCGTGAACACAGCGTCGTCAGCAGTGTTTGGGGTTTTAAGTGCATCCAGATTTAGTTCCACTTTTTGTAAGCGTTGACCTATTTAACAGGACAGAAACGTAGCTGAAGCTGAAGAAACGTGAAGCTGCAACATAAAGAAATGTAAAGTGTCGACACATCGGTGGTTTTCAGAAACGTACGTCGCCAACGTTTATTCTGACGAGCAGCTTTACTTTGACTTTGGCTTGTGAACGTCGTCTCTAAGGATGCAACATACAAATATACAATTTCTTTAAGCTGTTATAAAAGGTCCTAAGATTTATATAAGGTACATTGATGTTGTACAGAACTATAATTATCTTTTCTGATTTGTGTTGTTTATGTGAATTTCTGGCTACTTTTCCTTCTAAAAGCTTCTGAGTTTGTTTCTGAGATTGTTTTAAATATATCGTGTTTGAAACAGGGTCAGGAGGGTTACATTAAAAATATATCCCAATACACAACTGTACTTTTGGATTACCTCAATTCCAATCAATATTTTCAAATGAACTTCAGTAAGATTACTTTTATTTAATCTTTGTTTCGTGATCTGCTTCACTGAAGACCAGACTGTTGTTCACTGAATGTATCTGTAATCTAATTACATCCTTTTCTGTAACTTTACTAGAATACAGTTACCTGTTTTTGTGTCGTAATAAACCCCTTACATGTAATCTGTTACTCTCCAAGGCTGATAAAGGGACAAAAGAAGAAAAAAACAATAATTGTGCACAAAACTTTATTTATTCTTTCTGATTTTTTAGCAAATTCTTACATTTTTGTGAAAACACCAGCTACTTAAACCTTCGAAGGCGTCTACATAACAATCTGTGAGAATGCAAAATTGATTTATTTTAGTTTTGTCATGTTTTATGACTGTTTTTTTTTGGGGGGGGAGTATTGACTGTTTTCCAAACCCCTCCAGTTTACACGTATCAGGCTGTTTCGGAGCTGTGGTTCTAATTTGCTTTGCTTTCACTGTCACCACCTCTGAAACGCTGCCCGAGGCGACAAACTGCTCCAGTTTTAACACACAGTCATGTCTGACAGTGTTGTGGTTCCTTTAAACCAGGTAGTTATTTAGTTGATTCTCTCTCAACCCACCATCGAGTCCGGTTCTGCTCGAGGTTTCTTCCTGTTAAAAGGCAGTATTTTCTCGCCAAGTGTTTGCTCATCGGGAAAACGTTGAGTCTCTAAATAAATAAATCAAGGAAGACATGTGTTGACCTGCTCAGTTTGGTCATGAGGTGACTTGTGATGGGAATTTGGCGCTGTACAAACAATAAAGATCGATAAAATATGCTTTTTTGTGAATATTGGATAGAAACAACATCCCTCAGCTGTGATAACAGGCTGAACGTAGACATTGATTTGTGTTCAAGGTTCACAAACCCAAAAAGGCCGAGAACCACCGACACAGACGATGAATAACATGCGTGTGATCATCCACATGTGTGTGGCGGCAGCTTCAGTGTCAGAGAGATTGTGATTGCTTTCGTTACGATTGGCAGGGGGCCGAGCCGATCTCCCCGTCAACGTCGCTCCTGTCGGCTGATACGTTCCGGCCTGAACGATTTCCTGTAAAGCTGTCAAGTCTTCACGTGCGAGAGCAGGAACCCGCGGAGAGACGGGTGGCTGTTTAAAACCCTAATTATGATAAATTTATGTTGCAGATGCGGTGTGATATGTTTCATAATAAGCTCCGGGGTTAAGCATGACACGCTCATTTATTCATATTGTGGGTTTAATTTGTATGTTTATTAGCTGTGTGTGTGTGTGTGTGACACATTTCATCCGTGAGGAGAACAGATGGATTGATGGGGGGATAAACGGAGGAGCTGTGGTGCGTTTATTGTCGTGTCCGTACGTTACGTTTTAATAACGACTTCAGAAAAGACTGATGGAAGCGCCTCATTGATTGGAGCCTCATTAATCCAAAGTATGATTGAAGTCAAGACTTTTCCTCTCAGTGAACTCACACGACTGTTGTGATACGACAATAACTGTGTTTATTACACATTTCTCATATCCGTTACGGGTTTGTTATTGACAGGATGTTGCAGCTCCTTGATAAGATGGATTGTAGGTGTTTCAGAGAGCTGTAAGTGAACCTTTCAGCTTCCCATCAGAAGGGGAAAGAAAATATGATGCTTATTTTCTAAGCAGTGAAATCAGCAATGCTTCACTCCGTCTCTGTGCACTTGATTGATTTATTGACCACTGGGGGGCAGCAGAAACAAGCTGTAAACACATATTAAACACATATTATGATCATTTAGCAGGAAATCATGTTGCATCCTTAGTTTTTGGTCTCTACCAACCTGAGAGCAAAATCTGTTTGTTAATCTGCTAAACGCTCCTCCATGTTTATCAGCTAACTCATTTATACTCCTTTTCCACTGGTCAAAAATCCCACTTAAACCCGCTAAGATCAGTT
This sequence comes from Lagodon rhomboides, assembly GCA_039737535.1. NCBI lineage: Eukaryota > Metazoa > Chordata > Actinopteri > Spariformes > Sparidae > Lagodon > Lagodon rhomboides. The sequence continues at coordinate 25,540,982 of CM077804.1, read as the reverse complement.
TTTGTGTGCAATGTGAATGTGTAAACTCTGCATTTACACCCGGGTCATTTGACTCTGCAGGTTTTTATCACCTCGGTTCGGCTTTGATCTGAATGTAAGACTGGCTGAATCGCAAATTCTAGCATGTGAGGTGATAAGTGTTACCAACATCTGGTGGTGGCGCGTAAATAAGGAAGGAATTTGTGGTGCGGTCTATTCAAGGACGTTTTATTACTGGACACAATGTTGGAGGTGGAGCCACATTCATTCCTCTGAAAGCTACTCAGCAGTGTTTTGAAGCCAAAAAAGCTTAACTTCCCAGCTTTGAGCATACCTGGATCGCCAACCGAGCCAGCTACCTTCCAGTTTAGCGCCCAGCAAGCTTGAAAGGGGAATAAAATAATTTAATCATGTTGCCCTTCTAGACTTTCCAAATGATGACAACTGTCACAAAGGATCTATCGCTGTTTTCTCGTCTGTTACAACTGTGTCCGGCTCATTCGTGATGTGAAACATGGACTGGCTGCCCTGCAAGCGGGAAGTGGAATTGGGGTAAAGGTGCGTTTTTTAATGGGTGTACCAACGTTTAAAAAACCTGCGTAGAACTGCAAATGTTGGTGGAAAAGCAGTATTACTGTGTCTCTGCTGTGTGGCGCTGAGCTCATGATGCTAATACGTAATCAAAGGACGCATTTAAAGGCCAGTTACGTTAACACCGCGCAAAGGCTGTCCCAATTCAAAGGCTCCTTCAAATGCAGCCCACAAATGCTTCCTTCTGTTTCCTCTTTTTGGAGAATGCACCGCTATTATCCTTCGTGGCTTCACATATCCCAAGATTCTTAAAGAAAGATTCGAAAAATAAGAAAGAAAGAGAGAAAGAAAATAGCGACATCGCGTGGCGTAGATCGTCACTTTTGTCGGCAGAAATTGTGACATAAGGGTAAGGGGCGGGAACATCTGGTGACGCAACCAGGAAATGCTCCGAAGGCTCGAACCGTCCCATTTAACAACGGTTGACACGGCCGTCGAAGGTCTCTCGAAGGACTCGCCTTCAAAGACCGCAAAGGCTTTGTCCTTCGAAGGATGCAGACCCTGAATTGAGACACAGTCATTGTTGCTAAATGGTGTTTTGAAGCCAAAAAAGCTCGACTTCCCGGCTATGAAAAGACCTGGATCGCTGACCAAACCAGCTAACTTCCAGTTTAGCGCCCAGCAAACTTGAAGGGGGATAAAATAATTGAATCATGTGGCTCCTCTAGACTTTCTAGAAGTTCTAGATGTTATTGGACCACATGACTCAAACTGTCATCAACGGATCTATCGCTGTTTTATCGTCCGTTACAACTGTTTCCGGCTCATTCGTGATGGTCTACAATTGCTTCCTTCTTTTTCCTCTTTTTGGAGAATGCACCGCTATTATCCTTCGTGGCCTCACATATCCCAAGATTCTTTAAGCACGACTCGAAAAATAAGAAAGAAAGAGAGAAAATGGCGACATCGCGTGGTGTACATCGTCACTTTCGCGGGCCTGGGTGGCAGAAATTGTGACATAAGGGTAAGGGCGGGAACATCTGGTGATGCAACCAGGAAATGCTCCGAAGGCTAGACCGTTCCATTTAACAACGGTTGACGCGGCCGTCGAAGGTCTCTGAAGGACTCCATTCAAAGACCGCAAAGGCTTTGTCCTTCGAAGGATGCAGACCCTGAATTGAGAGTTCGACTTCCTGGCTATGAAAAGACCTGGATCGCTGACCAAGCCAGCTAACTTGCAGTTTAACGTCCAGCAAACTTGAAGGAGGATAAAACGATTTAATCATGTTGCCCTTCTAGACTTTCCAAATGTTATCGGACCAGATGGCTCAAATTGTCATCGTGAAACGAGTCATTACAGACGTTCTTTCACAAAGGATCTATCGCTGTTTTATCGTCTGTTACAACTGTTTCCGGCTCATTCTTGATGTGAAACATGGACTGGCTGCCCTGCCAGCGGGAAGTGAAAATGGGGTCAATGGGTGTTTTTTAACAGGTGTACCAACGTTTAAAAAACCTGTGTAGACCCACTAATATTGGTGGAAAAGCAGTATTACTGTGTCTGAGCTGGAAGTGTAAAGTGCGTTCATGATGCTAATACGAGAGTGAACTGAACCATGTATTCATTTGATAGATGATTGAACGGTTTAATTCCAAAATACTTCTACTTAACTTAAGTATTCCCATTTTAAGCTACTTTACACTTCCACTCCACTAAGGGTAAATATTGTACATTTTTCTCAGTCATATTTCTTTCTACATGTGATGATTTAGTTATGAAACAAATGATATTCTACTTTGCAGATTCAGATTAACAACACAAAGTCGTTCCTGCAACATGAAACACTTGAAATCAAAACGCTAAGTAGGAATTTTCCAGCATCAGTTACGACGGCGATAATCTGGAAACGAAATCGCCGCCGCAGAATAAGTTTCCACTCCGGGATTTTCTTGGACTGATCTCGAGTCTGCATAAATGAGGCTCTGGAGAATCCTGATGTTTCGTGCAGCTGTCAGAGCGCCGCGCCTGCAGTATGTTGATGAGAGGAAGGCCGTCGTCTACATTAATGCTAGGCCACTAATTCAAGCGCCCTAATTAATGCAATCAAATCAGTTTCAAAGGTGCAGTGAGAAAAAAAAAATAAGGTTCAAGGCAGACATGTTGATAAGTCTCTGGTGGTGATGCTCATCCCATCAACTAGATCCTCTCTGCTCATTTCCTCTCCACCCCCCGGGGACTCAGCGCAGGGACTCCATCACATCCCGGCTAAGTAGTTAAATGACTGAATCCTCCCTTCTGTATATAAACTGTACGTCTCGGGGGAGAAGGACAGACTTAAGCACCAGCTGAACATGTGGTCAAACAGGTTTGCTCATAATATGAAAGAAAAAAAAAAGCCTGTCCCACTTTGTGCTGCAGATGAGAACTCGATTATGAATCAACGCTGGTCAATTTTTATGATGGAAGAACAAAATCATCTTTGATTCTTTCGACACCTGAAAGTCCCACATATGAATCAGCTGATGACCAAAATAAACGCTTTTTGATGTTTTAAACACATTTTTAGGAGGCTAAGGTGCTCAGGATATTTATTATTGCTCGAGAAAAGTTAAAAATATACTGACGTGCTGTATACAGGATGTGTTTCCTGATACGACAGCAGAGAGAATGAATGAATGTCGGCAGCGTACAGTTCTGCAAAGCACCGAAACTTCAAACTTTACATTTCTTTATGTTGCAAGTTTGTGTTTCTGAAGGTTCAGTTGTCTATTTTATGTTATAACAACACTGTGCTGGTTAGGTTTTGCCTTAAAATATCTGTTTTGGTCACCACAAACACGACTGTAGATGTCCCGTTTGTAGCCATGAACACAGCCGGAAATTGTCCAGAGGTCTCCTTACAAATATCTCATACAAATGTTGAAACACAGTCCTGAACTGTGGTCACTGGTTTGGTCGTGTCTTCTCACCTGTACCTCCTCCAGCTCCAGATGTGAAAGTCAGGTTGTAAGCATGTGATGTCCACCGGGCTGGTTACACCTCACTGTTGAAGATAAATCTGTTTTATGACGTGAGAACACTGTCGTTCAGGTCTGGTTGTGTTTAGAGAAAGATGATGGTTTGGGTTAAAATTTCTTTTACACTAAGGTTGAGGGAGATTATGATGATAATGTTTGGTTGTGGTCATGAATCAACCCCATGATCACGCTTAATAAATAACAAACGTTGACTGATGGTTGGACGGTCTCCTGTGTTAAAGACCGATGTTTCAATCCACCCGACTTCCTCCTTTGCTCCTCACAGACAAGAGTCATAATTAATACGACCACCAGAGGACGTCCTCACGTGAACATGACTTATTCTGACATTGTTCTTGGTAAATCTTTCTTTCTTTCTTTGTAGTGGAGCTGCGATGATTTGTTGATTTATTGATTTATTACGTTGGCAACAATTCTGAAAAAATCGCTAATCGTCAAATGTGCAGATTTGCTGCTTTTACTTTGTCATTTACGACGGTGAATGGAGAGTTCGGGGGTTTTGGACTGTTGGTTGGACAAACGAACCAATTTGAGGAATTTGGGAATTTTAATGACCAAATAATTAATGCTACTTTTTAAAACTTTATCTATTTAAGTTGCGGGATAGTTGCAGTTTCCATCATTTAAAACATTTCTAAAGAACAATACTCAGTGGAAACAGTTGCATGCTGAGGTGAAGTGTGTTTTAGTGTTAAGACACCTCAATAAATCATCTATAGACCTTTTCAGAACCGTTAAATGGACCTGCAAAGATCGTGAGGGTTCAGACTTTTTGGGAGGAAAGAAGCTGTACACTCCTCTGATGTTACAGGTCTTTCCCTCATTTGATTGCACAAACAGCCACACAGTCATCCTGTTGTTCTTTCCTCTCACGTTCCGTCAAGTCTTTTTGTGAAATACATCACTGCAGCTGTGGTTAGTTTCCGGTCGGCTGTAGGATGAAGTCGGCCGCGTGACGCAGGTTTCGGGTCTGACGTGGGTCCCGCCGAGAGAGTTTATCCCACATGGCAGAGCCGCTCTCCATCTGGAAATCTCCATAATAATAGAAAAACCGGGGGTTCATTCACAACCACGCTCACCTGCGGCGTAACATAATTGTGATTGGCCCCAGTGCAAATATTTTGCCTTGGACCTGTTTCCACTCGTTCCACACAAACCGTCCGCTTCACACAAACGCAGACAATCAAGTCATTTAACCGAGGTCACAATGGGCTGTGTGTTTAAAGACAGAGGGATGATAATAATAATAACAATACGTGTGATGTTTTCCTGTTTGTCTCCGATAGATAAGAGGATCGTCGGCTGATCGTTGTTTGTGTGCGATTGAAATTCTGATGCGACACATTGTGCTCTCCGTCCCCCGTGGTCACATCCTTTCCATGTTGTAATCACACTCTGTGATATCGCTGCTAATCTGGAGCAGACACACCCACTCAGTCAGTCAGCGAGCGTCCTCAGCATCACCCCACCACACACACACACACACACACACAGTGCTAATCTGAAGTGCCATTATGCTGCCTTTTCCCAGAGATTACACTGTTAACCGAACACTTGACCTGCTCTCCACTCACATGATGTCAGCGTTCGTCTGTTCTCCGTTTCTCTCTCTTGCAATGTTTCTGTCTTTCGCATTCGTCCTCCACATTTGACCCTTTCGCTCTGATCCTTTAAAGGAAAACGCCACCGTTTTTCCATACTGAACTATGTTCCTCCCTGATGTTAGACGAGTTGACACATACCTCTCTCGCCTTCGTGTGTGCACTCAATCGCTCCAGCGCAGCGCTACTTTGCCAACCCAGTACATTCATTCAGTCCCAAACGGGGGTGAAGTTAGAAGCAACCAAGCACTTCCACGTTTTCCCTACTTAAGTACGGTTACGTGAGTAGTTACACGACCCAAGTGTGGTTACACCAAATTATATGATGATAATATGATAATATCATCACTCCGAGTGCTGATATTACTGCGCCGACGACGAAGTGCTCCCAGGTGTTATTCCGCCCTACATTATAGTTATCCTTTTTATCCGCTTTGAAAATTGGCATGTTTCATTTGGTGTAACCACACTTGGGTCGTGTAACTACTCACGTAACCGTACTTAAATAGGGAAAACGTGGAAGTGCTTGGTCGCTTCTAACTTCACCCCCGTATGGAACCGAAGGAATGTACTGGGCCAAGCTACATGCTAGCAAAGTAGCGCTGCGCCGGAGCGATTGAGTGCACGCACGAAGGCGAGAGAGGTGTCAACTCGTCTAACATCAGGGAAGAACATAGTTCAGTATGGAAAAACGGTGGCATTTTCCTTTAAGTTTTATGTCTTTAGTTATTTTAAAACATGACTTTTCCCTCATACGTGAAACTTATTGCTTTTCCCGCGGTACTGTACTGTGAGCTTGAATTCTTAACATCAAGAAACACGTAACAAGCATCAGTTCAACTTTTGTACATTTCTATACTAATTTAATGGATTCAGTTCAACAGATTACACTTGATGAAGGATTTGAGGTGGTGCAGCAGTGAAAAGTGGGATTTTACACACGTACACGAAACAGTAAATATCCAAGAATCTCATCCTCCAGATAGCAGACACATAGTTTATTTGCATCTTGGTCATCATCTGTCTCAGAATATCAACATATTCTGACTACAATACTCTGAAATCCATGTCCCACCGGTGTGATGTGAAAATGTGGTGCAGCAAAACGAAAAATCTGCATGCAATTTTCCCACGTGACAACTAGGCTACCCGGGTTCGGTGTGAATTATCAGAGTATACAGTATTTTGTCCTTGACTTGGTGGTTTTCTGATATTCCTTGTGGTGTTTGTCATACAGTATTGGACGCTGTGAGACCAAACTGAAAAGGTAAACGTCAACTTTAACACATTACCTCATCCACGAACATTTCTGTCTGAACTGAATCAGTAATTGTAGTTGTTTAACAATGACGACACCAACTCCCATGATCCCACACTACTTAGGTTACTTGCAGAAAACAGCTACAAACATTTCATTCAAGAGCAGATTTTATAACATTGAAGTTTTAAGTACAATTAGATGCTGTTTGTCTTATTTTCCTTTCAGAGTTTTCCTGCGTGGGCGTTTTTAGTTTGTTCTGAATCTCCATCCAGCACAAGTGGGTGGCGGGTTAACGGCTGCTCTGCGCTTACATCAAGATATAATCATTCACCGGAGACAAATAAAGGGATCAGAGTGAGTCATAACAAGCAATCCCAGGATTTACAGGAGAAAAAAAGTGTAAGACGGCCTTCTGCAGTGTGTAAAAATCAGCCGGAACTCCCTGGAGATTGTTCAAAATGTCACTATATGCTGATGACACAGTTCAATTCACCTTCTAATACATAATTAAGTTTTTCAAAAGAGAAAACCGTCCAAATGTAGTTTATTTGTTTAACCAAACAACACTCACATAAACCTAAACAAAAACAGACAGATCTCTGAAGTGATGTGAAGTAAACCGTCATCCAGCTCAAACCTTATATTGATTGGTTGATCTATCGGCAACATCTAATAACAGGGACTGTATATTTATTGCTATGGGCACCTAAAGCCCAGGAGCTTAAAACCTTATTAAGATGAGTGATTGATTTGAGCGTGAACAGTGAGAAAGGGCAGGACACATTTAGCCCAGCGTTGCTTTGAAGGAGCTTTGAATCAAAGCTGGGAGGTGTTGTTAATTATCAGGGCATCTCTGATGGATACACGGATGTGAACAACACGCTTAATAAAACCAAATATGTGTGTGTACGTGGAGATCTTTATCTTCTGTAAGAAAGCCCGCCTGCCGTCATGAAAGCTTCAAAAGGTATCGATCAACAAGGAAAGATCTTCAAACAGTGGACATTTATTTGAAGCGGTTTGCTGCAGATGCAAATGTTGAAGGTAAACTCATGGATGAGGGTTGTATGTTGAATGCACATTCAAACTTAGGTGCTGATTATAATAGTGACCCATTTTAAATTATAATCATTCTATTGCATGACTAATGTGGCAAAGATTTTTATCATGTAGACCTTCTTCAAGTTGGGTGACATTTTACAGCAGTATGGGTATCACGATATGTCCCACTGAAATAAATAGAGCTTTCAACGTATGCATTTCTAATGTACAACTACAAAACACATGTGGTGTGTTATAAAAAGGGGGATTTGGTCAAAATGTCTGATTATTACTCCATTACTTCCGTTCTTTTCCCTGTCAGCTCTCGATAATAAGAACTGAGCGTTCCATGGAGTAATAATCAGACATTTTCATCCTTGAGCTGCAGAAATCTACTGCACTCGGTAATCGACTCGTCAGGGCTTCCCCACACAGGCAGGCTGCTGGAGGAGAGGGTGAGTTGTGCTGTGTTTTTAATACAAATCCAGCAAAGCTAGCAGATGTTTGATGCTTCGTACTGTGTGCTGGGACTGTACATGTACTGTTGCTGAAGTTTGGTGCTGTTCTCACCATTAATTGTGGCTTTTTGATGGCGGTTTCTAGTTGGAGACATAAGCTGCAGTGTATTGTTATCGTGCGGTCTTTTCTGAGGTTGCTAAAACTAGCTAAGCTAGCGGTCAGCTAACTTGACCTCTCGAGGGGGAGTCTTACTCGGTGTCAAGGTGTGTTAGACCATGGATTAAACTTACACCGGAATATCCCTTTAACATGGCAGCACTGTTTGTTTCCTGTTTCCAACCGACAATAAACATAATTCCCAAACTTTAATGAAGCTGTAATTTCACCCCAAACCTTGATCTTTTCATATAATGTTTTATAAAACTGATGTATTTTTCCCAGCAGTGGTTTGGAAGGAACAGCCAAACAGTTTCATGAGCTGTTTCACTTGAACTTTAAATTTCATATTGCTCTTCTACCAACTACGAACTGCAAGCTAATAAAGACAGTCGGCGGTTCGATCCCCTGGCTGCACGTCGAAGAAGTATCCTCGGGCAAGATACTGAACCCCTTATTGCTCTGGATGTCTGTTACATGTTTGAAAGGCTCAGCATAGAAATATCGTGCGCTTTGGATTGGAAGCGTTGTATCGCTCAGCAGCCTCTGACATTAGTGAATGAATGTGTGGGTGAATGAGTGAATGTGATAAGTGTTGAAGAGTGCTCGAGTCGTCGGTGGACTAGAAAAGTGCTTTCAAAATGCAAGTCCATTTAGCATTTCCATAAAAGAGGACGACAGACTCAAATGGAAATGCATGTAAATATCTGGGTCTTTTATGTTGCAGTGTGTTGTGCCTACTTACGTCATATTTTAAGGGAGTTGTAATTATATTTAAGTATTTATTATCTACAATTTAGAGGATTGCACTTTTTACTCAACTACATTTATTTGAAACTTAAGATAGTTTGTAGATTCGGATTTACTTTAGTGCTGATGCAGCATATAATGTCCTTAGTACCTAAAGTTATCAAACAAATGTGGTAGACCAAAAGTACAATATATTCCTCCAAAATGTGGTGGAGTGGAAGTATAAAGTAAAATGGAAATACTCAAAAGAAGAAGAAGTACCTCATAATTGTACTTAAAGAGGTCATATTATGCTTTGGGTTTTTTTTTGCCTTTCCTTTATTGTGTTATGAAGCATTTTTTTGCATGTAAAAGTTCTGCAAAGTGAAAAAGTCCATACTTACCGTCTCCCACAGAAAACATATTTTTATATATTTATTACAAAATATATATACGTTCCAGTCAGTCAGCAGACATATGGTTGCTACTGCTGTAGCAGCGTTATTTTAGATCACACTACCTTGCTCGGCATGACCTGACCTACTCTGCCTCTGATTGGCTACATCCTGCCCATTGAGTAAACCACCAAAGACTGAACTGAGGCGAGATGTCTCACTCTGTGGCTGAAACGGAGCGTTCAAGACACAGAGTGAAAAGAGATGCTACAGCAAAATAATGTGTTTTTTGAAAATTAAAAGTATGTAAAGCTATTCTACTAGTACCTAAAGTTATCAAACAAATGTAGTAGACTAAAAGTACAATATATTCATCCAAAATGTGTACTTCTCTAAGTACCTCATAATTGTACTTAAAGAGGTCATATTATGCTTTTGGGGTTTTTTTGCCGTTCCTTTATTGTGTTATGAAGCATTTTTGCTCATGTAAAAGTTACTGTCTCCCACAGAAAACTCCTGGTTTGGAGTCGAGCCCATACTTCTGTAACTTATGTGCATCACTACGTAATAGACGTTATATAAATATATATTTTTATATATTTATTATAAAATATATACGTTACAGTCAGTCAGCAGACATACGGTTCTTACGTTTTTTTAGATCACACTACCTTGCTCGGCATGACCTGACCTACTCTGCCTCTGATTGGCTACATCCTGCCCATCAAGTAAACCACCAAAGACTGAACTGAGGCGAGATGTCTCACTCTGTGGCTAAAACGGAGCGTTTAAGCCACAGAGTGAAAAGAGATGCTGCAGCAAAATAATGTGTTTTTTGAAAATTAACTATGATTAGCATGATATGACCTCTTTAAGAACAGTACTTTCATTCCATCACTGGTGATGAACGTGAACGTATTCAGCTCATTTATGACACCAGGTGATGTTCTGTATGTATATTTAACGCAGGACCATAAACTTCAGTTGAACCTGATCAAAATGTCGTCATCCTGTCTTCTGAGGAAAGTATCATGACTGTAAAAACTGATTTTTAGTTCAGTAACTATGAAATAGTTTTCAAATTGGTTCTAAAAATATGTGCACATGTGATCAGGTTCAAATAAAAGTCACCCAAACTTTTTCTACGTACAGTTTGCACCAGCTGTATGTAGATTTATGAGGACATGACTGCTTGTTGACATATTTCAGCTTCGTTAGTGCTGCAGCTTTTCCGCTCGTTGTGTTTCCGTGACTGGGTCGATGACATCACGCCGCGTGGAGTGATGCGGGCTGAAGTAATGTAATGTAATGTAATCCCGGTCGTGAGGGTCGAGGACCTGCGAGACAGTTTTGGCATCCTGCTCTCGCTGTGTGTGCGAGTGCTGAATCAGAGATGTGTAGAGATGGAGAGGTGATTACAGTCATGACACTGGGGGCTGGATTACGGAGGATTACATGCACGCATACTTGCACAAACTGACACACACACACACACACACACACAGAGTTTTCCTCATGACACATGAGTCTAAATGCAGGGCTAATACTGTCACACAAAAGGGTCGGCGAGAGAGAGAGACAGACCAGGAGAGATGGATGTGTGCTGACGGATTATCGTGAATTATGTCAAAAAATATCATAAAAGTAAAGCAGCTTGTATGTTTGACTGTTGCTCTCTTTCCCTTCGTTTCCTCCTCCCTTCCCCTCCGTTTTTCCACCCCTCCTTTCCAGGCGGTAGGCTGCCAACATGGCCGTTCCCAGGGGACATCCTCCTCCCTCCCCTTGGCCTCCTCTCTTCCTCCTCCTCCTCTTCCTCCTCCTCCTCATCTCCTCCCCGCTGCCCCTGCAGGCCCGGCCGCTCCTCCTCCACCCGTCCATCAACGTGGCGGTGGTGTTCAGCGGCTCCAGCTACCAGACCGAGGTCAGAGGTCGGCTCAGCGGGGAGAACTTCGTCGACCTGCCCGTGGTGGTCAGCCCGGTGACCGTGCTGGTCAACGACACCAACCCCCGCGACCTTCTGACGCACCTCTGTGATACCATGGCAACGGAGAAGCTGCACGGCGTCGTGTTTGAGGACGATGTGGGCTCGGGCGCCGGGGCTCAGGTAAAAAAATGATTCATGCAGCTTCATGTTTTTCTGATAAAACATCCTCTCCAGAGTCACGGTGCTCAGTCACCCACTTTAAAGCTGCACAGGGAGACATTTTAACGTAAAAAAAAAACAAAGCCGCGGTCCTGTCGGCTTAAATCACAAAGTGGGGCTACAAAAAAAAAAAAGAAAAAGAAGAGAACTAATTGAGATGCCAAGCATGTACTGTCTTTGCTCAAATTAAATTATGGTGTTGGTTTGGTTTCAGATCAAAAAGAGTCCCATAAACAGCTTGTTGCTTTACTGTAATATTACTTACTGGTCAAAGTGTAAAGGATCCGACGTGTGAAAGCACTGTTAGACATTGAATCCGACACACTTGACCTTTAAATTTACTCTTCTAAAGTACAATGCTTGAAAAAAATGCACTTTTTTATTTTAAAAGCACACAAGATCATGTTTATGTAGTATTCATGTATTATTTCCACCCTTGGCTCCTAATAAAATCTTTTTATCTGAGGAATTTGTGACATCACGTCATGATTTACAGTCACTGTAACTCACAAACCTTTTTTTTCTTCTTAAAGTTGCACCTGTAGTTTTGAGGAAGAAATTTAAATCAGAGGTGAAAGATCTTCATTATTTCTAAACTAACTGAATAAACAAACGTATCTTAAATAACAACACAATTTCATACTGTTTTACTTTGTTTGTTTACATGTGGCGGACCCTGCCACATTTCTAGCTTCACACAGTGTTCTGGGACCTTATTTTCCTCTGAGAACAGCTTGTGGAAAAAATAAATATTATTACCTCATTAATATTATAAATATTAAAATTCTGAGTTTGAATTTCTTCTCCAAAACTACATAGAGCCCCCTGGTCCACCTAAAACATGACTCAAAATCTTTTTCAGCAGATGTTCTGGAGCTTTTGGATCATATCTCCTCACAATGAACATAAATTCTTTTTCCCAGGATGGTGAAGTCCTTTTAAATGCTTTTAAAACTAAAGTAACGAGCCTGTTTTGGAAACTGTGAGGGGTAGAAAGTTCAGATAAAACAGTAAAAAATAAATACTCAGGTAAAGTACAGATACCTGAAGAGTACAACTCTTTTTGCAATATGATTAATTCTCCAGAAAACATTCGAGTGGAACATGAACTCGGTCCGACTCATCACAACTTTCTCTCCGTTCTGTCGTCAGGTGGCAGAAGTGGCTCAGATCCTGGACTTCCTCTCCACTCAGACCTCTCTGCCCATCGTGGGCATCAGCGGCGGCTCTGCGGTTGTCATCCCGTACAAGGTACTGTCAAAATAATGACCCGACCGTGTCAGCACGGGCCTTCAAACCAAAACCTGGAGCCTGAACCAGGGCTGGAAGAATCTGCTGCAGAGATGACACACATTTCTTTTTTAATTTGGAGTCCCAGAGGTGTTTGTCAAAAACAGTATAATGAGTAATTATCTAAGCGAGAGGAAAAGGTTGTAGTGATACGATGAACCTGTAATGTAAACGCTGTCAGCAGCAGCAGCAGCAGCTTCCTCTCAGCCTCCTGTCTTAGTCAGAACTCTTCCACGCCGGCGTCATTCAGCTTAAAACAACTTAAGTAGGTCAGAGCGGTGAAACCTACTTTGGCAAGCAACTCTCTGCATGCAAATATTTGGATATGAGCAATACAGATGGGTGAATTATAAGTGTTGACTGCAGCCATCGACCCTCATCAGCTCCTCTAATCCCCCGGCTGGGAAGAGTTATGGGAGGGGAAACTTTTTTTTTTTTTCGAGGGGAGACAAGTGGCTACGGGCGCCTCGATCAATCATCCCTGCGTAGTTGAAGAGCAGCAGGTTTTTCCTTTGCGATGATTTAGCATGTATCTCACTGATGAATGGAGATGGAGAGCGGCGAGCCGTGTAGTGAGATTGTAAAGAGGAGATTGATGACGGCAGCCGGATTCTTAATCTGCACCTTTTTCCTCTCCACTTTGTTGCAAAATGGCTCCTCTCGCGCTCTCTCGCTCGTCTTCCCCGCCCTCCTTTAATTGCTTAACCGCCATCATCAACACCTCGTATTTATAGACCCGACTCTCACACGTAGAAACACACATGCAAATGAACACCCTCACGTATCAGGAGCCCATACCGATGCATTCCTACACCTCTCCGCCACCGGGAAGCATCCAGACGGAGCGGCTTGCGAGTGCCGGAATTCACCCCCAGGCAACAATTTGTCAACCACGGCTTGTTGTATTTATCAGCGTCCCGTTAATCAAAAGGTATCTGCAGATGTCACGTCATAGATGGGTATTAAACAGGAGGAGTCGTAGCTGCGGGAGGGTGATTGATTTGCTGCATTTTGATGGCGGAGCGAGCGAGTAAGAGACGGGAGAGGGGAGGCGAGAGAGATGCTTCGTTGAAGCTTCGCTGACAGCTGCCTGAAGGCACTGTTTTACTGTTTCACAGATAAGTCTCCCTTCCCTCTTTCATTTCTCATTTCATTTTCCCCACTTCTTAATTTTCCTTTCACATGTCGTCACGTCCACTTTTCACCTCCTTTCCTCCCTCCGTCATCTTCCCCTCCCTCCCCTCCCCGACACATTTGAATCCATTTTTTCGCTCTGTTGTGCGCCGGCTGATTCCATTAAGGCGGTGGCTAGAAGCGAGAGGCCTCGGCTCCTTTCTGCTCGCTCAGAGCTCCAGGACCCCATTAAGCTGTTAATTAGACCCTTCAGGAGGCTGGAGCCCCCCCACGGCTCTTATCATTCACCCCAAAACTCAAACCATTCACTCTCCTCTCTCCCTTCTATTTCCTCTTCGGCTGCCTGTTCCTTGCGTAACCCTCATCCTCCCCCTCGTGTCGCCGCTTCGCCTTAAATTGGCAGAGAGGTGTTCGTATTTACCCCAGGTGTGATTTCCATACTCGTCTCAGGCTCTTCCCAAAGTATTTTGGGCCAAAGTTTGCAGAACCGACATCTGGCTCAGTTTTGATGAGTAGACTTGTAGTTCTCGAGACCGGTCTCGGTCTCAAGACCACTTTTCCGTGGTCTTGGTCTTGTCACGGCCTCGATCAGTCTTTGGTCTTGGTCTTGGTCTTGATACTCTCTGGTCTTGGTAGTGTCTTGGTCTCGGTTTAGGCGGTCTTGACTACAAGTCTACTCAAGACATAAATGCATTCATGATGTAGTATGCCTTTTGTTCTACAGTTTGAATGTATATGTTCATGTATCTGTTCTTTGTGATGTCTGTGTTATATTGTTCTTGTCCCACTGAACTACAGCTACAACTACAACTTGATAAAGTGTGTTATAATTGAGATGCCATTGCACACATCAAGGTGACCAGTTCTTCCTCTTGTTAATGTACAATTTGAAGTACAATTTTGTACTATTTGTACTATAAACTATTTGTATTTTGCATTTAATTTAATGCATTTTTTGGTGCACCTGCGTGCGGGTTCTACAACTCATGCAAAATGGCAAAAAACTAGTCTTCTTTTGGTCTGGTATCGGTGTCGAGCTGAACAAGTCTTGGTCTTGGTCTTGGTCTTGATACTCTCTGGTCTTGGTAGTGTCTTGGTCTCGGTTTAGGCGGTCTTGACTACAAGTCTATCATAAGGACAAAACGAAAACTGAAGTCTGGAGGGCAGCTGAGGTCGCAGAACGGTGAATGTTCGAATCATCTGGAATCTCAAGTGGTTTCCAGTTTGTTGCAGGATCACTAAGCGGCTAACGTCGGGCTGGACGCCTTCTCTTCTGCAGTACAGACAGAATCCACGTGATACAGGTGGTGTTATACGATTTAGATACTAGAAGCTGGAACCAACCGTCAGAAAAATAATATTGTGTTTAAGGGAAGGAGATTTATTTGGCACCATTCTACGAGCTCTTTTTTTAAAGTCTACATAAAAATGTCATCAATATGACCTTTAAATATATATTCAACTACATACGAAGAGTACACCAATTTTCAGTTTTTCATATGAGTGTAATTTGTAAAGTGTAAAGTGAAAATATTGTCATAAATTTGGCCAAAGAATGAAAAAACCTTGAATGTTAATATGTTAGACCACAAATAGGAAAAATGAAGATGAACCTTCAGTCAAATTACTTTTGGGATCATGTAAGTACTAGACTTGTAGTTCTCGAGACCGGTCTCGGTCTCAAGACCACTTTTCCGTGGTCTTGGTCTTGTCACGGCCTCGACAGTCTTTGGTCTTGGTCTTGGTCTTGATACTCTCTGGTCTTGGTAGTGTCTTGGTTTCGGTCTTGACTACAAGTCTACTGATGAGACAAAAACGTGCAGATGTTGTTCGCCGTTTGTCTGACGAGCGCTGAGTGACAGTTCTCTGTATAGCACAAAGAGTAAAGCACTCTCCTCTGAGGTCTGCCTGTCGAAGGCCTCGTTCAGCCCTCCTCCTCCTCGCACTCCCCCTCGGTCTCTTTCTCCCTCTTATACACTCCTTTGTTGTCAGCAAGGAGGAGGGAGGAAAAAAAAAAGCTTGTCAGAGGTGTCTTGCACAATGGGACAGGTGGATTGGATGGAGAAAGACATATGTGCGAGCGCACGATTCTCTAAGGGGATAAAAGAGCTCAATAGTGCTTGATTATCAATAGCCTGATGATGATGAATATCTTTGATGGCGGGTTTAAAAAGGAAGCCAGCACCCGCCCGGGCCGCCTATTTATGGTTCCTGTCTCAGTGATCTCTCTATGGCACACAACAAGGAAGGAGGGAACGAGACAAAGATGAAAAGATCGAGGGGAGGAGAGGAAGTGTGTCTTTTGTCAGACGGCGCACACATCAAGCGAGAGGCAAAGAGGAGGAAATGAGAGAGAGCGTGAAGAACGGCTGAGGAAAGGCATAAAGACTGTTCAATAAGGCCTGCGAGGGAGAGAGGGGAAAAATATTGCAGCGTGTCTCTCTGAGGAGTTGGAAATCAGAGGTTGAGTGTGTTTTGTGTGTGTTGGTTTGTGTGTCGGCTGGCTGGTTGTGAGTCACTGCAGTGTGCCGGGTGATCATTAGAGGGTGCTGCAGCCAGATGTCGAGTCACGCGAGAGGAGACGAGGCAGGGAGGAAGAAACTTTAACGACGAAAACCGAAAACTTTCATTTGTTTGACACGATGCTCAACGGCCTGATAAATGAGGACTCCAATTATGATGGAAGTGATTATAATAATAAGAATTGGCATCGAGGGCTGTCTTGCGATAACGATGCATCTCTGAATTTTGTGATTTCCATGTTCGACACGACACGGCTAAAAGTTTGCCTCTCCTGGGAAAACTTTTAAAAGATGTTGGAGGATAAGCGAGGTTACATTCAGGCACAGAAACCACTAGCGATCAGAAAAGGTTATGTTTTGGCTTAAAAACACTCATTTTGATCTCCACAAATGCCGTTTTTCCACCGACATTACTGAAATCTGGTACCTGGTACCTGCTAAAGTGGTGCTTTTTTAGTATCACCTCCGTATAAGTTCCAGCCGAGCTGAGCTGATACTTCTGTGTGACGCAAGCTGGCAGCCGGCCACTGATTGGACAGAGAGCGACGCCACTTGGCGACTCATGACGAGCGCGACGTCCGAGCCTGACACCCGCTACCTTTAAAAACTAGCATCTGCGTTCAGTCAACATGGCGATTACATGGAAGGAACAACGCGCAGGAACACGGCGTGGACCGTGGCAGAGGTGGAGACGCTCCTGAGTGTTGTCGCTGAAGACGCATCCAGAACGAGCTTGATGGTGCGACAGGAAATGAAAAGGTGGACGTGTTTTGCGTAGCCCACAGCTAGCCCTGTTTATGTGTCGCGTGGATAAGTACGTCACTGATGACGACCAGCTCACGTTGAAGACGACCCGCCCACGTTGATGACGACCCGCCCACGTTGATGACGACCCGCCTACGTTGAAGAGATACTAATTCTAGATGGAAACGCAACGCGTCTGAAACCAAACCAAGTAGAGCCACGCTGAAGCCGAGGCGAGCTGGTACTGTCGGTGGAAAAACGGCAAAACATGGCTGGACTTCCTGTCAACATAAAATGTTTGTTTTATTGCCACAAACAAGAACTGGAAATGTTCCTGACTTCCTGTAAAAATGTCTGTTTTGGTCACCACGAACACGGCTGGAAATCGTCCCCGAGTCTCCTTAAAAATATCCAGCGGTGTCACCCTTACAAATGTTGGAACACAGAAGACGCTGTGTTTACATAAACGCCATCGACGGCAGCTGATGATGCACGAGGGTCTTGAGATTCCCCAAATTGAATGTTGTAACACCTGTAAGTGCCAAAACCTGCACATGCACCTGCTTGTCGTCCAATAAAATGGACTCTCTGTTTAACTCCGACTCGATACGAGCAGTGAAGCTCCCTCAGACGGACACCGGTGACTTTATGTGAAAAGTTACCTTCCTCCTGCACGAAATGATTGATAAAAACCTTTCAAAACACACTAAACAAAGCCAAAAATTAATAATTACAAGCTTCAAATACAGCAAGGTTTTTGAAAAAGTGTCATTATAAGTGATAAATTATTAACACAGCACATAAAAAACAAGAACAAAATTGCTTTTGTAAGACCAACGTACTCTGTTAAATAATGAGGGTGTAGTAAAACGTTGTGAATCATTTCGGGAGAGAGCGGAATAATTAACTACAAATGACAACGCTTATCTGTTATTGTGAAGCGCTATTAAATCTCTGCGTTTCTGAGGAAACACACAGCGAATGTTTGATCAGTCATAAACCAGTTTTTTTTTGTTCATTACAGCTACAAAACATCAAATATTGAGTGATGGTTGTAGACGATGATGAAGTCTGGAATAAACACGGCCGACAGCTTTATGTGTTTGCCAGTAAACAGGAACAAAAGTGCCTTTTTAAAATGTGCCCGTGATGGATTTTTGAAGCAAAGAAAACCGTCGAGCTCGAGTATTCAAGCGTATAACGTCATTTATTACAATCTGAAGCTGTCAGTGGAAGATTATATATTTCAGGAGTTACAGTCTGAGGTCACTCGAGCCAGACGTCTCTCGTCGGATCACTTTCTTTTTTTGGGGGGTTTTCTTTCTTTCTGTGGCCAGACTGACCCCGTTTTCTCCGTTTGTCCTTCTGCGCTTGTGTCTCATCTCTGGCTCTCTCTCTCTCTCTCTCTTGGCCTCATGGTCCAGAAAACAGAAACTCCATAAAGCAGGTCATGATCGCTGGGAATGAAACGGCGTTAATGGCCAAGACACTTCCAGGCTTCACAGTGTGGCCCAATAATCTGTGAGTGAGAGTCAAGAATGAAGGAAAGTGTTTGTGGAGGTGATGATTATTAATCCAGGAGTCGAAAATTAATTAGTTTAGCGCTTCTTCCAACATAATGAGGTCACAAAATGCACAATAGAGCACAGTTATCTGTTTAATCTGTAACCAATGCTTTAACCCAGACGACAAATGGGACTGTTTCTTTTTATTTTAAGGGTCAGTTCACTAAAAATTCCTTAAAGAGGTCATATTAAAGGGATATTCCGGTGCAAGTTTAATCCATGGTCTAACACACCTTGACACCGAGTAAGACTCCCCCTCGAGAGGTCAAGTTAGCTGACCGCTAGCTTAGCTAGTTTTAGCAACCTCAGAAAAGACCGCACGATAACAACACACTGCAGCTTATGTCTCCAACTAGAAACCGCCATCAAAAAGCCACAATTAATGGTGAGAACAGCAGCAAACTTCAGCAACAGTACATGTACAGTCCCAGCACACAGTACGAAGCATCAAACATCTGCTAGCTTTGCTGGATTTGTATTAAAAACACAGCACAACTCACCCTCTCCTCCAGCAGCCTGCCTGTGTGGGGAAGCCCTGACGAGTCGATTACCGAGTGCAGTAGATTTCTGCAGCTCAAGGATGAAAATGTCTGATTATTACTGGCGGTTTCTAGTTGGAGACATAAGCTGCAGTGTATTGTTTTCGTGCGGTCTTTTCTGAGGTTGCTAAAACTAGCTAAGCTAGCGGTCAGCTAACTTGACCTCTCGAGGGGAGTCTTACTCGGTGTCAAGGTGTGTTAGACCATGGATTAAATTTACACCGGAATATCCCTTTAAGCTATTTTTCAGATTCATACTTTTATTTGGGGTCCTAGTAGAACATGTTTACATACTTTAATTTACAAAAAACACATTATTTTTCTCAAAAAGTTGCGTCGTCACACCCTGATCGGCCCCCCAGCTGCTCTCACTCATTAATTAGGAGCCGGTCTCCACAGCCTGCACACAGGTGATCTGAATCCACCGCAATCAGTCCAGAGGGACGTTGAAACTCAGGTAATTAGCGCCACACAATGGGACAGTGACGTGATATACTGATCCTCATACACAGTGGGTGACCAACGCGAGATGTATTGATCCGAGACACAACTGGGAGCAGTCAGAAGTGGTCCACAAGCAAATAATAATCCCTCACATGTGTCTGGATTCTGATTCAGTGCTGTGTAAGATTGTAGAAGTGCATCACGTTGCCACTTTTAACAATCTAACAATGGAAGAATGAACACGTAAGAGTCCATTCTTAATTAAAATCTCTGTTTTCACTCGCTATTTATTTTCTCCGACTGTTGTCTCTCGTCTCGTCTGCACATACATCGATTGATTAAGTGATTAACAACGCGTGCAGCTGGGCGTGAGTTGCCTTGAGCTGCAAGTGCCTGAGCAGAGTTACCTCCTGCACGTACGCGTCCACGTTGCGTACCCGTGCTTGTGCATGAGCAACCATCCATACCGACAGTATGGAGCGCTTATACTGGTCGAACAAACTGGATTTTGGAGGTCAATCGTGCTTGAACAAATGTGCACAAACCCTAAACAAGCTTTACCTTTTCTTTTGTGGGATTTTAGCCACGTTGCGTACCCGAGCTTGTGCTCGTGCATGAGCAACCATACGTACCAAAGAAACTGTGCCAGGGCCAAGACAGTACGGAGCGCTTACACTCTGCCATTGCTTTCTAACTGAACAAACCTAAACAAGCCTGCAGCTTTAACCTTTTCTTTTGTGGGATTTTAGCTATTTTAATATTTGTCTCCTCGTGTGCAAAACCGGTTCCCCCGCCGCATGAGGCACCAGTTCTGCATCCTGGGCTTAGCGCGGTCCAAAACAATCGTAATCGTCTCGTAGGAATACGAACAAACCAGAGCGTTTTTTTCCCCAACTTTACCAGATATGTATATTATTGGTAATATTGCTAATGGCAGAACTTTCTCCAGCGCTGACACAAGACTTTGGAGATTAGGTGCCTCAGGTAACCCTAACTGTACTTTAAATACGTGGATTATAATAACAAAATAGTTGAAATGCCTCTTTAAAATTAAAGTAGCAATACAGTAGTGTAGAAATACATAACTACATTCAAGATCATAAAAATAATCATGTCATTATGCAGAAAAAACACTTTTAATCTGGATTTTTACTGATTCATTCCTCTTAAATAATATATAAACTGCTGGATTGTGGCTTTGTGTGCAAACCTAAATTTTTAAAGTAATTACGGAGGTTCAGATAAATGTCGTGAGGTAAAAAGTACAATATTTACTGCTGATATGTGGCGGAGCAGACGTATTTAAGTAGCAGAAAATGATTCTAAAGCGACTTCAAATGATTCTAAAGCATTGTACTTGGTGGAGATGGAAGCTTTTATACGTTACGTGTACGATGACATATACCGTACAGGTGTATCCATAGTGAGTGAGCATCTGTGTGTGCAGCCTGCTTCCTGTTTGACCCACGCCGGTCTCTCCACGGAGGGGAGGCGCCGCACAGAGTTTCTCCCCCGTGGGAGGAGAGGAGTGTGCGAGCAACCACCATGTCCACCGTCTTCCTGTCACATTACCATACGCTCCTGCAGTAGGACTGCTAATTACGTCCGTGTGTGACAGCCGCACTGCCGAGGTGGTGAGAAGACGGCTGGGAGGTGGAGGATGAGACGGCGGAGGGTGGAGGGAGGGTGAACTGTCTCCTCTCATGTGAGCGTATGAGTGTGAGAGTTAAGACGGTAATTTTGTCGTAATTCCTGCTTGATTTCACCGTTAACGGGAGATGTCTCTCGTCACATCTGCTCCCGAGTTTGAGTTTTCACGATTTAAAAAAATGCCGCTAATTGGATAGCGATGATGACACACTTACCGGCCGAGACGAGGTCACAGTTTTTTATTTGTTCGCTCGATAGCTCAGTCAAATTTTAACGACACATCTTCAAATGATTCTCCCTCCGTCACTCTCAGATGAAGTGGGACACTGTCACCAGCCAGCACTGCCAATCCAGAGACATTTTTTATTTATTCAGTGACAGCCGGACACGCTTGTGTACTGCTATTTTTGAAGCTATTCTTGGTGCACGGCCCAGTCAGCGGTCTGTCGGAGCGTCAGCCTCCGGAGGTGAGTCTCAAACGAGCTCAGATACAAGCGGTGAAATCTGAGCGAAGGAGAGTCTCGCTGTGATATTCCGAGGTATTCCTCGGGCTGCTCGGCTCTCTGGAGCTTTGCCGAAGCCTCCGAGCGCTGGGAGAGGGAAGGAGAGATGACAGTTAGTCACCTCCGAGATGAGAACAGATCTGAGACCTGGTCCCACATGGCACTTGACAGTTTAACACTATCTGCTCCCTCTTTTTCTCTCCCTGCACGACTTCTCCATCTACATACACGTGTGACGCTTTATTTTGAGATTTCCCAGACTTCCTGTCTCCGTTTAGTGTCGAATGCTTCTGTACAAGAGAGACTGTATTTCCCCTGATCTTCGCCTTCTTGCACCAGCTGCCCCCGTCCGTTATCAAATCAAATTCAGAATATTACAACTTGTATGAAAGTCCGGCGTCGTCTTGCAGCTGCTTACATCACAGGTCCACTTTTACCCCTCAGCTCCTTCAGGCGGCTCAGATCCTCCGTCCAAGCTGTTATTACCGAGTCCCACCTGAGGCAGGGCGGCGAGTGTGCAACAGGTTTTGGATGAACCTGTGAAATTGTTTCTGCAGTTTTTGCTGAACGCTTCTTGTTTTTTTCTGTGCATGTGTTGTAAATTTGTACGGTCCATCCTCAATCAGGATGGTTTGGGTCATTCGGAGGCCAAAAATGGTCCCGACCTCAAGGAAAATAAAAATCTTTCAAAACCATTCAAGTATTGGACGTTAAACATTTTGTTTATGGAAGGTCGAAACTGCCAAAATTAAAAATACATAAATAAATGACTCGGTAAGAAAGTGAGTGGCGAGCATGTTCACCGTGAATGACAGCCACTCATTAGCATAAAGATGTAAACAAACCAATAAACAACATCATCATCAGTTAAATGAGGAAGTAAATAAATACAGAAGCAGATTAGAATGGTAGTAGAGTGCATACCTCCGCCAACAGTCCCCCTTTAATTCAATGAAGCCTCATCCAATAGATGCTAGATCTGGAATAGTATGACATGGAATTAAATAGTAGTCACTCACAGATACCAACCAGATTGTTTTCATCGACATCCACCCATTATTCCCTGAGAAATTCATGAAAATGTCAAAAAATATCCTGATTCACAAAGTTAAGGAAAGTCCTGGATCCGTCCCTTCATCTGGATTAAAGTTAAAGACTCTGGACCGAGATCCGTCCTCCGTCCAAGTTTCGTGGAAATCTATTTCGTAGTTTTTGTGTAATCCTGCTGACAAACCAACCAACTAACGGACACGTCGGAAAAACATAAGTTCCTTGGTGGAGGCAATGACAGATTTGGTCCGCCATAGATATTAGGAGCTAACCTGACTCTCGCCAGATGAATTTCGTTCCGCCTCGCTCCACTCATCCATCTGGGATCGCTCCATTGGAGATGTGTTTCAGAAGGCTGGGCCTTATCAAAAATCCTTGCATATGATTGGATAAGCCACTTGTCTGTTGGAGTCATTTGGTAGATCGAGCTCTTGCCAAATCCGGTCGGGAGAAGGGCAAAAACATTGTTTCCACCAACAAAAGCCTTCAGAGCCGTTCTCTGATGTTCTTTTAACGAAAAAATATTGGGTAGATTGGACAACACGGATGAAACAGCAGCATCAATGTTGACACTTGCTTCCTCGATGCGAGCCGCCATTGTTGTCTGAATCAAAACAGTCGCTTCTCCGCTACATCACATCTATGAAACTCCCGCCCGGCGGTCCTGATTGGCTCGACCATGAAAATCTGGTGCCAGAAATCCCTCCCAACGGGAGCGATCCCAGATGGATGTGAGTGGAGCTCGGCGGAATGAAATGCATCTGGCGAGAGTCAGGTTAATTAGGAGCTGCTTCTCATTGAAATATATGAATTAAAACGACTGTTATTTGTCACCTTAACGTCCATCTATTCACCTACAGGTTGATGTTGTCGCTCCGTGAAGGTTCCTGATCTTTTCCTTCTGATCAATGCTCTTTTTCTCTACGTACGGTCCCTCCTCCTCTCGTCCCGATAGCCTACTTCACTGTACACGGATGCTATTTGAAGGACAAGAGTTCGGCAGGCGGGCTCCAACAACTTCCATCTCGTCTGTCAAAACACACGGCGAGATCGTATGCAAATGTATGCTAACACACAGCGACACACACAACATTGGACCACCCCTCCGCTGACAGAAAGAGAGCAGACTGTGTGCAGTCTGGAGACGCTCGGGACTCCAGATCGAGGACAGAAGCTCTGTCGTTAAATGTGAGAGACGATAAAGGTGCAAACTGTAGTATAAATATTCATGGTGACCGCTCCGTGTACGATACGTCTCTCTACGTCTGCGTCGGGTACAAGTGAATATGTGACAGCTGTGTGTTGTCTGTATTTTGTCTATTTCTAAACGCTGGCTTTGTGGATATTTATGAGGTTTTTCAGCCATTGTCAAAGCACAGCTCACTTAAAATTGAGTCCTTTTCTTTCCTGTATTTGTCACCTTTCATCAACTTAATTGGTTTTGGAAAGGCCATGCCGCTGTGCTGCTTACGTGACTTTTAACAGCGGTGTTTTTTTTATGTTTATTGAACAAAAAAAGGACAAATGATCAAAGTGCAGCGTCCTCAAAGTGGCAAAGTTTCATCTGAATGTAAATTATTTCACAACGGGCGTCGACGCTAAAGGTGCCGCTAAAATGAGAAGCGGCAGACGAGCTAATGTGGAAAAACCCGAAAAAAAGTCTGTCTGCTTCCGTTTGTGGTAGAAAGTTCAACACTGTACTCGGATGTTTTTTCTGTGTCAGATGGAGAGAAGAGAGACGCTTCAAATCCTTCCCCGTGACAGCAAACACTCCAAAACCAGCTCCTGTTACATCATTCACCTTCCACCGCCTGAATCCTTAAACGTGGCTCTGCTTTTCCTCTTCACAGGCTGAGGGATCCTCCTTCCTGCAGATGGGAGCGTCTCTGGAGCAGCAGGTTGTCTGCATGTTCAAGGTACAGTACAGTAATGTGTACAGTCAGTACAGTTGTCGGGTCGAGCCTGCCAACCAGGACCTCTCAGGCTGATTAACATCATGTGGCTCCTGCTGGCCCGATTTCCACAGATTAATACAATCTGTATTTATGATAGATTATCTGTCGTCTCCCAAAACATCAACATCGAGCCCTCTGATCTCAGCTCAGCCTGTGATCCGACAACAGCTTCATCCCCACTTTTTGTTTGTCTCTGCTCCAGCTCATGGAGGAGTACGACTGGGGCGAGTTCGCCGTGATCACCAGCTTGCTGCCGGGCTACGACACCTTTGTGGATATAGTTGAGTCCTACACAGATACCTCCTATTTCCTCTGGAAACTACAGGATGTCTTGTCTCTGGAAATGTCTGTTGGGGCTAACGATGCGAAGACCAAGCGCATGCTGCAGCAGGTACAATGAGATAGGCTGTAAGAGTCGTGGACTAACGTTACGTTGCACCATCTTAAATCAGTGATTTGACAGTCATTTGTGTTTAAAGTCCTTAAATTAAACTAGTAACGTTAGCTAGTTTGCACCATTTAAGCTTAAAGCGGAAAACATCTTTTAAACTTTCCCTCCTCCGAGCGTTTTCCCTATAAAATAATAAATTAAAGCAGAAAAACTTGGTGTCCTTTTAGTGGAGCAACTTTGGTCATGAATCGTTACCAGGACACTCTTCCATCAAAATACAGCATCACTAGCAAACGTAACCGCCAGGATGTAGTAGTAACGTAACGTAAGCTTTCATTCAACATGCTAACGTGACGTAACGTTCATTAACATTACTGATATTAAATCAGTGACTGAGTTTGTGTGTAAAGTCCTTAAATTAAACTAGTAACGTTAGCTAGTTTGCACCATTTAAGCTTAAAGCGGAAAACATCTTTTAAACCTTCCCTCCTCCGAGCGTTTTTCCTATAAAATAATAAATTAAAGCAGAAAAAGTTGCCAGTTTTATAAATAGTGTCCTTTCAGTGGAGCGACTTTGGTCATGAATCGTTACCAGGACACTCTTCCATCAAAATACAGCATCACTAGCAAACATAACCACCAGGAACGACTGTTGTAGAGTGTCAAACAGTAACGTAACGTAAGCTTTCATTCAACATGCTAACATGACGTAACGTTCATTAACATTACTGATATTAAATCAGCATCACTAGCAAACATAACCGCCAGGAATGACTGTTGTAGAGTGTCAAACAGTAACGTAACGTAAGCTTTCATTCAACATGCTAACGTGACGTAACATTCATTAACATTACTGACATGTTAGCAAGCAAACGTATCCGTAACAGTAGCTACACTAGCAGTTACTGGGTTTAAATATTTAGTGACGACTAACATCTACGTAGGAACTTCAGAATTACGTTGTTTGGTGTAAATGTTTAATTTAATAGTGACTTTGAGCGGAAAACACCTTTTAAACTTTCCCTCTTCTGAGCGTTTTCCCTATAAATAATAAATTCAAGCAGAAAAAGTTGCCAAAATGAGACAGTAACGTAACGTAAGTTTTCAGTCAACTTGCTAACGTGAGGTAACGTTCATTGGCATTACTGACAGATTTACTACTTTTTACTCTGAACAGGTGACATGTTAGTAGGCTAACGTATCCGTAATAGTAGCTACACTAGCAGTTACTGGGTTTAAATATTTAGTGACGACTAACATCTACGTAAGAACTTCAGAATTACGTTGTTTGGTGTAAATGTTTTATTTAATAGTGACTTGGCTAAAGTTTGAACTGAGGAGCAGCTGGTGCATGTGTTGCATTTTCAAGCTGTGTTTTCTCTTCTTTTGCGTCTGCAGATGGACGCGCGGGTCGTGCTGGCGTACTGCTCCTACGAGGAGGCGCAGTACTTGTTCCGTCAGGCGTCCGAGCTGGGTCTGCTGGGGCCGGGCTACATCTGGATGATCCCCAGTCCGGCCGTGGGCAACCCCGACAGCCCTCCGCCCGACAGCTTCCCCATCGGCGTTATCGGCGTGATTACGGAGCAGTGGAGGAAGAGCTTGCGGCAGAGGGTGAGGGAGGGCGTCGCCATCGTGGCGAAAGGCGCCGAGAGCTTCAAGAAACTGTACGGCTTCATCCCCGAGGGACACGGCGACTGCACCAAGCCGTCGAAACACTCCGACAACCACACTTTGTTCAGGTGAGGCACAGTACCTGTTTGCAGACTTTCCACTTCCGTGACTTCACCAGCACACGTGCATGAGCTGAACGTACTCTGCAGCACGTCACGTGGTCTGAAATGCAAATTAACCCGCGTTAATTATTCACGGCGCAGTCTGTCACGGATGTGTACGTTAACAGACAGCGAAATCACTCAGCAGGAACACCCGGCCCCTCCACCAATCAGCTGCCTCGCTCGTCCCCCTAATGAGCTGCTTCCAGTCTCGAGCGTTCGCCCTCCCAGGGGAGCTTTAGGCTTAATTAGGAGGTGATCATTGTGTGTGTTTATCTGTGTAAATGAATATGCAAATTAAAGCGTGATGTAGAATCAGAGTCCGTGATTGTGTACTACATACACCGTTCTTTCACGACTTGATGTTCCCGACTGCAGGCACATGCTGAACGTGACGTGGGAGAGGAGAGATCTGTCGTTCAACAACCAAGGCTTCCTCTCCAACCCGTCCATGGTCATCGTCGCTCTGGATCGCGAGAGGCTCTGGGACAAGGTACTGGGCACCGAAACACAGAAACACGATGGTGCTGGTGGCACGGGAACAAAGATTTGGTTATGCGAGCGACAGTCTGCCAGGCGTTTAACTGTGTTGGAATCAGGGTCGGGCCGATGGACGATGACAGCCATCGTGATTCAAAAAGGCTCCCCGCCAGAGAGCACAGTTAAGTGGCGTGTCCCCTCAGAGTTGCCGTAGGGAAGAGTTGCTGTTTGTGATACGTGTTTCACTGAGTTATGACTCTGAGAAGTCTGCATTTCTGCTGTAAATTCCAGCAAATCGAGGCACTAACAGCTCAAGTACACTGGGAACGGCCACGACGCGAAACGTAAGCGGGGCAGGAGTGTTTCAGCTGCTACACCAGGCACGGACGTGACGCGACCGGACGGACGCAGCAGCTAAAACACTCCGCCCCGCTTACGTTTCGCATCGTGGCCGTTCACGTCGAGTAAAATGAGTGCACTTTATGTATCTCAACACATTTTTACATCCCTCCTGTTAAGATGGATTGACAGTACCTTTTTCACAGGTAATTTGGTGACTATGTCGGGTTTGCTAGTGCAGACTATATTAAATGGTATCAATTAACTGGAGTGTTTAACTACACGATCCACATCGTACAATGTAAAAAACAAACCCCATAATGTTGCACTGCTGCTGGCTTTGCCTCTGGTACATCAGACATTTATTTTAATCACTTTTAAACGTAATATATTGGTTGTATACACAGTTCTCTGTAGTTTTTTACCTGTTGGAGGGCCGCGTAGCCACTCGTGGAGGAAAAAAAATAGACCCCGCGTGAAAAAGGAGAGCGATGTCACACGACTGCCGCCTGAGTACGTGCCGCTCACATGGTCGTTGGACGAGCTTCAGTTGACTACAATGGCCGAGACGCGAAACGTATGTCACGCGCGACACGCGTTTCGTGTCACGGCCGTTTCCACTGTACTTGAGCTGTAAGGATATTAAATTATATTAATAATCTTAACGGGAGGGATGTAAAAATGTGTTGAGATACAAAAAGTGCACTCATTTTACTAGATTTTACTAGACCGGTCGCGTCACGTCCGGTCGCGTCACGTCCGTGCCTGGTGTAGCAGCTAAAACACTCCGCTCTGCCAGCTGATGTTTCACGTCGCGGCCGTTCCCAGTGGACTTGAGCTGTTAGTGCCTCGATTTGCTGGAATTTGCGGCAGAATTATTAATTGATTAAATTATTAATTATGTTAAATGCCTTCATGAGCACTGCTGCTGATCCGAGTGTGATGATCGTGTTGCTGAATGGGTTCGAATCAGAACGACAAACTCCAACAACTAACTTCCTGTTGTTGCAGCTGTCTCCTTCACCTCACGCAGTAGATTTCCTCCTCTGACCTACAAATATAATCCGACTGGATACAACAAGTTTATGCCTGTTGCGTTCGATGTCAAGATGCATTCTGGAAAAAAAACAAGCAGGTTGACGGAAGGTGGATTTATTAAAAATCTAAACTCCGGCGATTGATCACAGACTGACTCCAAACAGGTGATATTCGAAGCTACAAGTGGAGACGTAATCTCAAATCGATAATGTTGTGCGTCTGTGTGTGTGTGTTCGCTCCCGTTTCATCGTCGCCGCAGCCCGGCGAGAGTATTTTGACTCGCTTTTGAAAAAGTGTGGCTAAACAGAGAGGCCTGAATGTAATCTCACAGCTACAGTTGAACTCATTTATTTCTACCCTGGAAAGACCAACCTACTTTATCAATGTCACCTCCTGGCCGGCGTGTGTGTGTGTGTGTGTGTGTGTGTGTGTGTGTGTGTGTGAACGTGGACGTGGACGTGTAATTGTGCTGAAGTGAGGTTTGGTTCGTACGTGTACGTGTGTGTGTGTAGATCTGTAGGTCGTATTTGTGCAGCCAACAGTCTCACGTACGCTTCGTCTATACGTTACGTCTTCATCTTCAGGTTTTCATGTCCGTCTCTACTCGTTCTTGGCACGAAGCTGATCCAGGATGACGACTGGTTCTGTGCTCGTTTCAAGTCCGTGTCCTCCTCCGTGACACCTCGACAGTGTAACACGACGTTGTTCCTCATCAGTGTCCGATGGCTGATGCTCGGTGACACAATCCTCGTTATCTGCTCTGCGACTCTCCGAATTCTCCTTCTCTTTCCTGTCCTTCTGTCTTCCGACTAGAAAGTACAGTGAAAGAAGTGACTCGTAGTACGAAACCCACAGAAAGTCAACATCTGACTCTGCAGTTCCCGTAAAGAACAACCGCTTTCATCAATCTCGTTTCCAGCAGGAGCAGGTCGATGTTTTCAGCAAAAAAACGACTGCTCAGCATCACACAGACAAAGTTAACAACCAGCTGGTGAACATTGGTGAAACGTTCAGGAGATAACGAGCCAGGTTATTTGTTTTAGGAGGTGGTGGAGACCAAAACCAGAGCAAAAAGAAATGCTAATTTTGGACTTAATCTGCTCTATATTTGTTTTTCATCCTTTTTAAAGAGTACCCATTTTTCAAAAGCGAAGATGTGACTTTATATGGCCCATATGTACGGAAGAGTATTGCATTCACTTGATAAATTTATTTTTTTGTCTGTTTTTTTGAATAATTATTTCTGTTTTTCTGAGTAATTTTTTTCCTGATTTTCTGAATATATTTTTTTTTCTGTTTTTCGGACTAATTTTTTTCCTGAGTTTACAGAGGATTTGAAGATCCATTCATTCATTGAGAGCTCGACTTCATGGTTACGAACATGACCGACTTGTTCAGTTTAATCAAGTTTTACTTTGATCTGGGTTTAAGACATTGGGAGACAGTCCTGTCTTTAAGTCGTATAGATGGTATTATCATTAGTTTGTCAAGGCATGTATGCGCGGTCAGGAGTCACCATAGGTCCATGACATGGTCCACGGGAGAACGGGAGTCTGTTACAGGTTGGATGTTCTCGCGGGAGTTCGAAGTATCTCGATATTTCAGAAAAAAAAATTACTCAGAAAAACAGAAATAATTACTCAGTAAAATAAACCAAAAAATGTATCAAGTGAATGCAATACGCTTCCGTACATATGCAAACATTTTATATTGTGTATTTTATTGGGATTTTGGCAGAAGTTTGAGCAGCAGCAGTCTCAAAACATCACTAAATCAAACTGAAGGTAGATGCACAGCTACGTAGGACTTGGGGTTATTTTCAGACAGTAAATTACAAGGTTTAGGGCTGTGTTGTTTCACACAGACGGACTCTGAAATTGCAACCCTCGAGTCCACGAGTTTGAAGGCTCATCAGATGCTGCACAGCAATCACCGACAATCATTTTGTCCTTTGTCATGACAATTGGCAGACGGACGGCGGAGTGACGGTGTCGACGTCACACAGTAATCTACTGTCCGCGCTGAAAGCCCAGTTCAACGTTAAAGGTTGTTTTTTAGCTGGCAGGCAAAATAACTGTTGTCAAAGCTCCCAAAATGAGCCGCCATGTTGGTCCGAGTGGCATTTTGTCCGATAAGGCGCAGCCAGTAAATTGTTTGTGTGGTTGTCAGAGGATGCAAACTGTTTTGGTCAAGCGTCCAATGCTGGGACGTGTTGTGGACGCAAATGATGTCAGTTTTTTTCACTTACAGCGTTGTGTGTGTTTTAGTACACCGAGTACACAAATGCAGTACTTCAGGCCGGCAGGTCGAAACTAACAAAAGGGACGATTTAATGTCAAAAAGCCAGAAGGCAGGAAAGAAAATCGAAAGAAGGGGGCGATATATCAAAAAACTTACGGAGAAAAAGAAAAACTGAACTGAGAACAAATGTATAAAACAAATACAGACCAATAGATTGAAGGAAGACTCTTGGACAGGAGGATAATCAGGGAAGACGGGAAGAAGACAAAGACAGGAAGTAAAATAAAACAGGAAATAACTCAACTAAACCAAAGACGATGACAGAGTGCTGTGTTTATTTGAACTGGCTGCCCTGAGAACAAGATTCACACGTGAAGGAAATGCATTTGATAACGTCTTTACTTTGATTCCCAACATGATGCATTGTGGGAGATCCTCATCCTGTATTTTAACCCAGTATCCAATAATCAATAACAAGCGCCTTTCCCTGCAGCGTGAGGATGACAGGTAGATGACAGAGCGTCGGCTTAAGATGAGAGGAGAAAGACGTGCGAGGATCTTTATAAAAGACGGGTTGAAGTGATTGATCGTCACAGCCGACCGCCGTCGTTCACAGACGTACTGTACGTCCAACGCAGATTTGTAAATCACCCGCGTGTGACGGAGGGAAGAGCGCCAGTGCGAGCGAGCAGAAGAGCAAATCGAGAGTTGGTTATGAAAAAGAGGTCTCATTAAAGCCGTGAGGGAGCGACTTTCACACGCAGTAAGTCGGCGCTGGCTGAGCTCAGCACGGCTCATTAGGTCGAGGCTGATGTGACAAACAGTCCCGGATCTCGCGGCGAAGGGTTTCGCCGAGTTTAGCGGCGACATCGACGGGATTATTCATTGTGTGATGTGACATTATACAGCAGTTCTGGTTCCAAAGTGGCTCCGTCTGACATTAAAAAAAAAGCTCATTCTGCTGCTTTTATTATATTATATCATCGTCTGTCAGGAGATTCTGTCAATTCTCGCTTTATTGGCACAAAACATGTTTCCGTTATCAGAGGAAATCGTATCTGAAGACATGAGAACACATAATAAATAACACTAATCACACGAGCAGCTCCCATTTACAAACTCTGACATTTCAATTTGTTTATTCGGCTGAAAAAAAGAGAATTAATAATTGAATAATCAGTCAACAAAATGAACGCAGATTGAAGGCGAACACATGCTGCGATGTTTTATTGATGTGATGCAGTCGGTTTGCTCTTTTGTTTTAGTTTTCGTACTCAAAGACGACTCGACGTCTCCTCGGTTTTGCATTAATGAACGCTGCTCGTCTTTCATCTTCTAATGCTCTTCCTCCAGGTCAGCAAATGCTAATTTTCCTTAAAATATAAATAATAAAAAATTGTTCCTGTGAAGTCGAGAGAGACGAGACAGGTGAGGAGAGAAGAGGTTGACGTGTAGAGAAGGTCACGGCTCTGATTAAAACACACGGAGAGGTGGACGAAGTGTTCAGATACTTACTGAAAAAACTTTTACAAGAAAAGAGCCTGCGTACGTATACGTGTCAGTGTCATCTAATGTTGCAGCTGGTGAATTTGTTGCTACTTTTGGCTACGTTATATCCTGCTGGATGGCTTAAAGGTGCCACAGGCAAGAATGTGGCCAAAACGGTTACTACACTCAAATTCAAAATACTGCAGCGAGTCGTCTCCGCCTCCAGACCTCCAGACTCGAGGTTGCCAGTGCGGTTATCATAAATGAGGCTCTAAGACACAATTCTTTTCTCTCAGTAAAGACCAAGATGTATTATAATTTGTGGTAACGTTAGCTGTTGACGAGGGAAGGACATATCAGATGGAATAACGTTATGCATGATATTTGACAGAACTGCCTCCCCTTTTATAACATTATATACGGTAGTTTATGGCGATATACATGCAAACACCTAAAGAGGACTCGAATTTATCAAATGTAAGATTTCGTATATCAGCTGGACATCAGCAGGCTGGAGACCGGATGCCCGTACCAAGACAGTGCTAATGCTGCTAGCGTTAGCTGTGCTTCTAACGTTTGTTTCTATGATCGAAATGAATAACGTTATTACTCGACAGTTCAAAGTATTCCAAATGTCCGTCCCCGTCAAGCTATGATGCTAACTTAGTCAGCCAAGCGTAACTTACCTGTCTAGGAGAAGAGTCGCCAATTCGGCATCCGTTCGCAAATTCCTCTCAGCCTTCAAATGTCTCCATCGTTCAGATTCTTCTCCTATACAGACCCTCGCTTTGCCTCTCTTTTTATCTTGTTGTTTTTGCGATTCATAACGAGCCCTTTTGGGTTTCGTTGCCTCCGCCATTGCAGCTCAGTCGTAACTGGCAACCTCTGGTCGCACAGCAGCTGAGACTCTACTGACTGCACTGACTCGTAGACGGCGGTGGGCGGAGCCACGTGCAAAAACATGATTTCAAAACATCAACATGATTTGCGGTCTGCAAAAGATTTTTTTTAATGCGAATATTTTGGCTGTGCTGTTGTTGTTGGTGAGTTCAGTATGTTATATGAACATTATTCCCGAGTCTCTGTGACATATTAGAATGATTTTATGGCCAGTTGCTTTAGATTTCTTGCCTATTGAACCTTTAATCGATCACAATTAGGGCTGTCAATCGATTAAAATGTTTAATCGTGGTTAATCGCACACTTTTCAAGAACAAGTTCTGAACAAGCTGGAGTTTGAATATTATCTCGGGTAGATTGTTAAAAAGATCATTGCAATAGTCCAACCTGCAAGTGATGACGTTGCCGTTACGCGGATAACATTTCTCAGCTGTCTCGGCCTCAAAGTCTTTTTGCTTGACTCTCTCCAGGTGGGTACGTACGCCCGAGGGATCCTTCAGGTCCGCTACCCGGTCTGGCCTCGGTACGGCAGCTTCCTGGAGCAAGTGTCCGACGACCGTCACCTGACCGTGGCCACGCTGGAGGAGCATCCCTTCGTCATGGTGGAGAACGTGGACCCGGGAACCGGAACGTGCGTCCGCAACACGGTGCCCTGCAGGCGCCAGTCCAACCGCACCGAGAGGTACGAACACATGTGCAGCGTGTCGCAACTAGGGATGGCGAAAATTAAAGATATCCTTGACCGACCACCGAGCCTCATTAACCGGTTGAAACCGGTTAACCGATCAGATTAAAATGTGCTATTTGAAATAACAGCCACTTCGAGCCGCCTGCTGTTTCTCTGCTTCTCTCTCTCCCGTTCTGCCTCCGACTCTCACACACTCTGCCCGCCCTTCCACTCACGTCACTTTTTTAAAATCCCCCACAGCGCGAAACATGGAGTGCTGTTTCTCCACCGACAGTACCAGCTCGCCTCGCCTCGACTTAGCTCGCCTTTTTTGCGTTCCCATTACTGAAATCTGGTACCTGGTAGCTGCTAAAGTGGTGCTTTTTTAGTATCACCTCCGTATAAGTTCCAACCGAGCTGAGCTGATGACCATATGATCTGTCATATTGGGGTCGACGGACGCGCCGGCGCGTCCAAATCACGTGACCGCTTTAAGACGACGGAGCAGCGAGATGCAGCCTCACTGATTCTCCGTTTCAACTTGTGGCGAAAGTGCGGACTTCAAACTATATACCAGTTTTTAAATTGTGTTGATAGGACGAGTAAAACCGGACTTGTGATAAATGATGTGCGCGACGCTTTTCGCGAATATTGCCGTCACGTTTAGTGTTTGGTGCAGGAAGAAACGGTAAAAACGGACTTTTCTCAGTAACGTGTCCGCAAACAGGAAGTGCATGTGAAAAACAACAGGTGATACCCCCTTTCTATTGGTGGAAAAAGCCACCACATCAACCAATCACAAAATGATATGGCAAATCACGTGATTTGGTTGCTGGGGAACAGGCGGAAGTTGTGGGGAGGGACGGCGCGAAGAGTGACAGCGATACTGACAGAGACAGCGTTTTATTAATTTTTATTTTTTTTAACTGACAAGATTGATCAGTTAACTTTGATACGGTCAACCATCGGTCAAACCGTCATCGGTTAACATCCCTAGTCGCAACAGCACTGATGGGGCTCAACACTGAAACGTGTCCGGATGTGGAAGCTGACTTTGAATGCTGCTCAGGATGTTTCTTTAGTTGGCTGATGAAACTAATTCAACTCAAGGTCCATCTGAGGTCCGAACACACCGGGCCAGATGGCTGGTGCATGTTTAATTCTGACCCACCTGCGACGTCTTGCAACTGCAGCCAACCCGTAACAAACACCTGTCTCCCCCTGAAATCGATGCTTGACTCAAAGCCGAGGAAAAAACTGAAACTAATACGTGAAGTTAGCAGTAAAAACAAGGCGATCTGTGGTTCTGTGTTCAAACTCTGAACGTCCCGTCAGCTTTGACAACTCGAAAGTTCAGCTTGACAGTTCATTGTTGACTTTTGGAGAACAGCAGCTGACAAAACAGCCTCAACTCAAGGTCCATTTATCCCAGAAGCTCCAGAACAAACGTTGAGCCGACGCTGTTTTCTGGCTGCTGTTTTTTTAAGGTGAACAATGAACTGTCAGCTTCGTTAGTTTACCTTCTGATCAGAAAGTGATTTGAATAAACATTTATCCAATTTTAGACTGTTTTGTTGAGGCAAAGTTGTTGTTTTGCTGACAACATTTAACTTTCGGAGAGCTTTTGTTCAGTAAAAAGAGGTTTAGAAGTATCATTTTGATATGGGAACCAAAAAAAAGACCTAATATCGGCCGTAGTATATCAATCTGCTGGGTTTGCTCAGACATCTCCCTCCTCCTCTCCCTTTCACTGCCCCAGTTTAGTTCTGAGTCGACACTGCAAACCTCCACACTTCATTAAACACAGCGTAATTGTGTGTGCTGAGCGTCTAAGCACTTTAAAAACACACCTCCGGTGTCAAACACAGATCGCAGCATGGCAGAAAACAGCCATTAAACAGCCATTACCTCTGACTACCTGCGACTGGAGCTCGTCAGGAAAACACGACGTCTTCATTATGTTCAAACGACCAGAGACGATAGAAGTACAGCTCTGTCATGAATGTGATTGCGCTTCAAATCGGTCGTGAAACGAGTGTTAACCACTTTGTCAGCTCAGTGTTTTTGACCACCGGAGCAATAAAACATGAAATATTTCACGACGACCGTCAGGAAACAGAAGCTGTCTGACTGTTTGTCATGATGATATCCTATTATGATCAACACTGTCCGGCTTTGAGATGGAAAAATGGGAATTCAGAATTATAGTAAAACCCTCGTATCAAATGCCGTTTTTCCACCGACAGTACCAGCTCGCCTCGCCTCGACTCAGCTCGCCTTTTTGCGTTCCCATTACTGAAATCTGGTACCTGGTACCTGCTAAAGTGGAGCTTTTTTAGTATCACCTCCGTATACGTTCCAACCGAGCTGAGCTGATACTTCTGTGTGACGTAAGCTGGCAGCCGGCCACTGATTGGACAGAGAGCGACGCCACTTGACGATTCATGACGAGCGCGACGTCCGAGCCTGACGCCCGCTACCTTTAAAAACTAGCATCTGCGTTCAGTCGACATAGCGATTACATGGAAGGAACAACGCGCAGGAACACGGCGTGGACCGTGGCAGAGGTGGAGACGCTCCTGAGTGTTGTCGCTGAAGACGCATCCAGAACGAGCTCGATGGTGCGACAAGAAATGAAAAGGTGGACGTGTTTTGCGTCGCCCACAGCTAGCCCTGTTTATGTGTCGCGTGGATAAGTACGTCACTGATGACGACCCGCCCACTTTGATGACGACCCGCCCGCGTCGATGACGACCCGCCCGCGTCGATGACGACCCGCCCACGTTGATGACGACCCGCCCACTTCGATGACGACCCGCCCGCTGATGACGACCGCCGCGTCATGAGATATGAATTCTAGATGAAACCAAACCAAGTAGAGCCACGCTGAGCCGAGGCGAGGCGAGCTGGTACTGTCGGTGGAAAAACGGCAAAAGCTCGTCTTGCTCCTCCGTCAACATTCAACATCCACTAACCGTCTCTTTCCGAAGCTTTCAGACGAGTTTGTATCGACGTCACCTGTCTGTGAACTCTGGTGTGTGCTGTCAGTGTGCAGTGAGCTTCTCTCTGTGAACTTTCAGTGATCTATTTAGTTTTTTCAATATTTCCATGTTGTGGTTTTTGTGGAGAAGCAGCAGGAGGCAGGCTGACACTGTACCGGCAGCAAGACGTATTTATACTGTTTTCCACCAGCACTTTTTGGCCGTGCTGAAGTCAAACCGAGCCGATTTGCTTTTCCATCACCAGTTTTACTGCTCCGAGTTGAGCCGAGCCTCCAAGCGGGCCGCGGTGACGTCTGCTCCTTAATGTTGCTCAGAAGATGGAAGAATAACTGGTTACTTAATTATTGTTTATGAAGAACAAGTGCTTACTTATTTCAGGTGGCTTTCAGTGTTCTCGCCATCATGAAATGAAACGCTAATTCTTGAATCGGAAGGTTTCCTGTTGAATGTGAATCCATATT
The DNA here is from genome assembly GCA_039737535.1 of Lagodon rhomboides. Classification (NCBI taxonomy): domain Eukaryota; kingdom Metazoa; phylum Chordata; class Actinopteri; order Spariformes; family Sparidae; genus Lagodon; species Lagodon rhomboides. The sequence goes on along the minus strand of CM077804.1, from coordinate 25,503,473 downwards.
TTAAGATTTTTCTGAGACATTTATTGAGACCGGACCTGGTTTCTAAAAGCTTTCCTCCTGCATTTCCTGTCGACAACGTCTCTCGATTGATTCACCGGAGCGGCGGCTCGAATCGTCGACTTTAAGGGTCGCAGCCCAGAAACAAACTGTTCAACACCAGCAGCTAACAGAAGAGAGGCGCTCCGTCTCAGGATCTATTAATCATGTGTGATGGTGTGAGAGGATCCTGGACCTGTTAACGGTCGAGGTTTGCGTCACGTGTCGGCTGACCTCTGACCCGCCACGCCCAGCACATCTCTGACTCCATGATTTATTCAGCGGCCTTTGGGCTAACGTGCGCTCTGTATGCTGGTGTGTTCTTGTTGTTGCTGCCGGCCCACAGTAGCTCCTCTCTTCACTCAAGAGGTTTGTTATTTCTAACTTAATTCTCAGAGAAGGTTTTCTCTCGGCCTGTTATTGATTATTTTGCTATGTATTCATGCTGCCATGTTGTTTACCTGCAGCTCGCTCAATAACACAACCGCAGCAGCTGCATTCAGCGGAGCGCGATCCTCGTCACTTTCCAGTGTGCTCGTTCGAGTTTGACAGACAAGTTGTCAAATAAAACAAACAAATCAAACAAATAAATCCAGAGGCAGACACACATATATATCTTTAGTTCCTTTAATCATCATATGTGAAGCATCAGAAGCTGAACACATGTTGTTTTATGGGAGTAAAGAGTCCAGAAATAGATAATAACTGTTTGATTTATGCTAAAATGTGAGTATGTTATGTAGATCTCACTGTCGTGTCTTAGCTTAGCTTAGCATAAAGACTAGAAACAGCTAGCAAATCAACATTTTATATATTATATTTAATCAGTACAAAAACTAATGATTTTGTTTTAACCTTTGGTCACAGCCAGGTTAGCTCTTTCCCCTTGCTTGTAGTCTTTATGCTAAATGCTAAGCTAACGGGCTGCTGGCAACGCATTTAATGATAATAATAATAATAATACATTTTATTTATATAGCGCCTTTCAAGGTACCCAATGACAAGAGACTTAACTGTAACTAAACAAAGAATAAATGGATAAACACAATAAATACAATAAGATAAAGAGATGGGAAAGTTGATTGATTGATTAATGGACAGATATGAAAAATTGAAATCAGCCATAATAATCATGAATTATATTGCACTCACAATATCTGTCAAAATAATCGGCACTTAAACCAAATCGTGCAGCCCGAACGCCGTCACATCTGTGCATGAGGTATGAAGTAATAGCCATCTAGTCTTAATGCTAAGCTAAGCTAACTAGCTGCTGGCACACCTGATCATGAGAGCCGACGTTTATGATGCGTTCGGCGTCAAATCTGCATTTTGATCATTGTTTCATCAGCCGAACAACAGAAAACAAACTTAAGTGTATAAATGTCAAGTTGACTCCACGTGTGTGTGTGTGTGTGTGTGTGTCCGTTATGCAGATTGCATAGCTGACCATGGCTGGCACATTAATTACAGAGAGAGATATGTAGCGGCTGTTGTTGGGCGCGATGGCACATTGATTGCCAGTAAAGAAGATTTATCTGTCCGACATGGGGACATCTGTCATAGCACGGGGACGCTGTTATTCCATCCGACCCTCCTCTTTTTTTTGTGTGTGTGTGTTTCTCTTTCACCATTTCTCTCTGGCTGGCGTGTCCCATTTGGACGATGACCAACAAACAGGAAGAAGCGAAAAAGAAAGATGGTGGAGGCGAGGGGAGAGGGAAGGCTGCTGCTCCGTAAATCAGTTAATCTCGTCGCTGTGTGGTCTGAGCAGCTTCCCCGCGGAGCAGATGTTTAGCGTGATTAAAACTTTTTTGTCTCGCTCATTAAAAAAAACCCTTTCTTTGGACAGATGACGGCTGCTTTTGCCAGAAAGCTGAGCCCACCTCTCTGCCCTGATTAAGAGCAGGAGTACAACGCTGAAATCCAGCTTGGCTAGGTGACACGGTGCGAACACGCAGCGACCAGATGCTTAAATGTGAGGCGGCGCCGGAACAATACGTAGAGCATTTTATTGTCGTTTGGCCGCAAACGTGGCGCCAAGAATTTTGACAAGCAATCATTGTTTTATGTAAATCGCTGGTTGCACTGCAGCGTCTCAAATGTGAGGATTTGCTGCTGTTCTGGGTTTCATATGATTGTAAACTGAGCACAGTTAATGGCCAAAACTAGACAGTGGACAGTGATAGTAAACTTTAGTTATAGAGCACATTTTAAAAGCAAAGTTTACAAAGTGCTCAACAGTCGAGCCGAACACGAGGAAGCCTCGTCTGAGATGAGATAAAACCAGAAGGAGGAACAGAAAATGGAAAAACATAAAAAGTCATACGACAAGAAGACGACATCGTGCACATGTTTTCCTGCTTCCTCTGCTATATGTATATTGTTTTCCTCGAGCTATGGTTGACCCATTTGTGCCCAGATTTTTTCGGAGTTGTAAGGCAGATCATTTTATCAGTTGAGTCCCTCTGAATCATGTTATGTATTTATTTTTTCCATTTTGTACTTTGTTTTGAAGAAAATAGCATTTTTATGACTGGCAACAATTGTCGCCAGTAGTCACACAGCTTGTCACCTAATAATAATAATAATATAGAAATAATAACAATGATATAATAATAACAAAATATTAATATAGTCATAATAAATAATAACAAAAAGGTGGAGCGGGTAAAACAAAAGAAAATACGTAAAACTGTACATGGATATCATCATTCCAGGAAGGTAGCTAATGATCGTGGTCCAAACCTCGGTTCCCCCTGTATAAAATTCAAAACAACAAACAATTTGAACAAAAAAATATTCATCCTAGGTAAAACTTTCGAGGGTAGGGTTACTCTAGAGACTTGTATGATTAAATAATTATAATATGTTTACGGGGAAAATCATAAGAAATCTATGAAAATGACCTCTTTCCAGGAGGATTTGCAACCGCCAAGGAGCAGGAAGCAGATGATGTCATGCGACAGGAAGCACTTGGAAACGATTTTTTATAAATCAAAACCTTTGTCTAAGTTGTCTACTAGCATATAAGTGGAAAAAGTTGCATTAGTACCTTTGAGATTTTTTATTGTGAGTCGAAAATGACAGTGATACACTTTGGCAACAATTGTTGCCAGTGGGGCAAAACAGGTTAAAGTAAAGGAGAAGATCTTGGATATGCAGGGCTGATTGCATTCCAGCAGCGTGCCGGATCTCCGGCGTACCGACGTGACTGCGAAAAAAAAGACATCGGGTTTGCCCAGAGATCTAACATACAGTTCTCTGGATCTCACAGAGGCGCAACTTTCACTCAATCACACTAACGATAGGTCTACTATCAGAAACACGGTGGGGGCGGGCCTTGGCCAAACAGATTGATCCAGAGAGCAGTCGCTCCACGTGCTGTAGACGCGCAACGTAGTGTCAGGATGGACCGCAGATTCATGAAGCCAGGGGAAGACACTAAAGATGTCAACAAAGGCATGAAGAACAAATGGCGCTGGGCTTGGATAGAAGAGGTGGGTAGCGATGGGAAGCTCTTTGGGAGGCGGTGCCAAAAGCTCCGACAACCAGGTGCATACTTCTGCATGTTGTACGCAAGGAGGCTAATGTGTGGAACTAGCGGGAAAAAGAGTTATCAGGGCATGAATCACGAACACTGTCATAAAGCAGCATAGATGTGCTCTGAGATTGACTGTAGATGATACGTCTTGGATATGTCAAGTACTGACCGGGAGAACCAGAACTCAATCATTTGATTAAAGTTTGGGAGAGATTGTACTCGACCTATTGTTACACAAAGTGAACACGACTTCTTGCACTGAACGTTCAGCTGGAAAATCAAAAGTCTGACGTCACATTAGCTAGCTTCGTGCAACGTCACACATCATGTTGCTCTGATTATGACCTTTAAATAATATTTAAGCAATATTCTTAGGCTGCATCACGATGGACGATGTAGATCTCAATACTTTGAAATCTCACAAACATGCACGACAAAATCAAATCACACTTTTTTTAACCAAATATCTCTTTATCGATATTGAAACAGGACTGTTTGGATGTCTACTGGTGCTTTCACAGAATATAAACACAATGAGATTTTTGATAAATACTCATCAGTAACAGTCAGAGTCAACAGTCACATCACAAACCAGGAACAGACGACACTGATATATAGTCTAACATCGTCGATATATTGCCCGTTTGTAAAGTGACGTCCCTTTTGAAACTGAAACTGGACCGAGAGGTTCCAGAATAATCCACATTTGTAAAATCGTTCAGTGAGGCCAAGCTGAACAGGATACAGAGGAGGACTGATTGTGTTTTGGGCTTATTTTTATAATTTGTGGGCTTCTTTGGACTAATTAAGATTAAATTGTCCTCCTACGGCACACAGTTATTTTATTGACCATAGTTTTATAATGACTCGACGATAACGAGTGTTATAAAAGACATAACCTCGACCCCTCGACTTGAATCTTTGTCCATGTTTGTTAAAGGCTGCCGAAATATTAAATAAACAACATATGTTCTGTCTGTATATATATTCAGGGTATGGATGTAATGTTTGGGTGTCCACGTGTGCTTCAGTGGCTCTGGATAGTTGATATATAACCATTTGTGATTCAGTGGCTGCAGGAAATTAACTTTCCAGTGCTTGCCTCATTATTCCTACATGATCACAGTGGTGATAAGCTCAAATATCCTCCTCCTCCTCCTCCATCTGTCCTCCTTTTCGCTCCTGCCCTCCTTTTTTTCTCCCCTCCTCCTCCAAACTGAAGCCCTGTCAGGCCTCGTTGTTGTGTTTTCCTGTCTGCCGTTCACCTGAGAATCCTCCTCCTCCTCTCCGGTCGAACTCCCTCATGGTGCTTCCCTCCACGCTGCGCTAGTTTCTGGGCATTTTGTTGAGAACACACACGACGACGCAACACAACACAACTGCTGCTTATCCTCGGAGGATACTGTAGGATGTGTGTGTGTTGGAGAGAGATGGCACATTTTAAGTGTGTTTGTGCATGTGTGTGTATCGTCAGTGGAGTGTGTGTGTGTGTGTATTGTCAGTGGAGTGTGTATAATGACGACAGGTGGCCGGCTCCTGCAGCAGTTAATTAACGCCGCGTTAATCGGCGCTATTGACTCCGCTGAAAGAAGCGAGTCGTTCAAAAAGCACTTTAAATTTTTTTTTTGTCTAAAAATGAACCCTCGCGCTGTTGAAAATAATCAACTTGTGCGTTAATTACTCTCTTGACTCCGACGTCGTCTCTGCTCATTTATTCACTCACATGCTCCTCTTTTTTTTTTTTTTTATCACTCGGCGGCGCTGGTGCTGACTCACTGACGTGCCGGAGTTATCTCCGTCACACAGAAACACAACGTGGGATTCAGCCCGCGTAGACTTTTAAGGCTCCGACGTCTTCCTTCTCCGACTTCCTTCTCCGACTTCCTTCTCCGACTTCCTTCTCCGACCACTCCGTCGGATCCGTTCGGTAGAAAAGTCACATTGAAACACACCGCCCCGGCTACACAGCAGCGTATACGTTCTGCGCCTGCGCGAGATGCAATAAGTCTCCTAAACATCGGGTGGCGCTAGTCTCGTGCCAGTCACCCAAAACATAAAAACAGGAAATGACAGAACGGAGTGCGGACCGTAGCTTATCAGAACAAAGCACACACAGTAGGCGCGTTTCTGATCAAGCATGCGCATGCATTTGCCTCGCATCACCGTGCATTCTGGGATTAAAAACGTCAGAAATGCTGGTGACAACTTCCCTTTGCGACATGTCACATGACTTTAAAATCTCGCGGAATCTCCAGGGTACCTCCTTCCGTTTGCTTTTCTGTGCAGATGGTCTCAAATAAGTGCGGACATAAGACACTCCCCTCAACGTTGCCCTAGTTGGTTAGAATTACCACGTGGAATTTCCCACGTGAGAAATGAAATACCTCCTTCCAAAGAGGCGTGCCCTCTCCCAAACTATGCTTAATAAAATTACACGACTTTGTGAACTTTCACTTCGTCACCCAATTTGTTATGAGGGAAAGGGGCTTCAGACTGTTTTCAATGAAACTACAGCTGGCAAACAAAATCCCTTGGTTGACTTCCATTGTGATTACTTATCTATCTACACACCATTCGGTAATGTCTCTGACGTCAGTGTAGTGGGTTGGCCATATTCTTTGTGCAAAGTCCGTGAAGTGCACCTGTGTCCGACTTGAGGTGGTGGGAACTTGACGTGTTTATGACGAGTTCCGGCGGATCCTCTCAAGTCTCGTGCATGCATAGGCGCAAATGCATGCGATCAAGAACGCAGCCAGTGTTGGCTCGGCATTACTTGCGTGATGTCGTATTACGGTGGTCTCTCTTCCACCAGGGCAGCCAGCTGCTCCTCAAAGTCCTCGGTCCACACAGCCATGGCTTCCAAACATACGTTGGTTTATCCCCAAAATAACGAACGGTGAAGTGTTGTTTGTAACTCTGTGCCGTCTCTGTTTATGTGGTTTGTTTACCATCGTCACTTCCGCCGCCCCTCCCACACGCCGCGCTGATTCGCTGGCACACCGCCAATCAGAATGGTCACTGAGCAGCTAGCTAACAACCAATAAGCTTGTGAATATTCTCATTCATCCAGGTCATAGTTATCTCAAGGAAATTGAATCGAATGCAACTGGATTTGGTTTTTGTCTTGAAGACGTTTCACCTCTCATCCGAGAGGCTTCATCAGTTCCTGCTCCTTTGACTTCGGACTAGTCCCAGCCTAGTCAAGCGAGCAGGAACTGATGAAGCCTCTCGGATGAGAGGTGAAACGTCTTCAAGACAAAAACCAAATCCAGTTGCATTCGATTCAATTTCCTTGAGCTAACAACCAATCAGAGTATCCGACGGCGTCCAACCTCAGACGTCCGACTTCGCATGTTCAGTCGGATCAGACGCCGTCCTCGCGGCTCCGACACAACTGAACACACTGAACAGAGCAGCTCCCGAACTCGTCCGACTCTCTGCTAACGCTTCAGACGTCCGACGTCGGACCCGGTGTGTGGGGGCCCTTAGGCCTCTAGCTCCGTAGAAAAAGTCTTTATTTTCACTCTTGTCTGCTCGTAACTTTCCCTGTCCTCTGTCGCCGTTAGTGGCTCTCCATTATCTTTTTTATTCTATTATTTTTCGTCACCGTCTCCCGTCCTTCTGTTCTCTTCTTCTACACCCCATTAAGTAGCGAGGCCACACGGAGGAAGCGAGCGTCCCTCGGATGCTACACACCGTAATGGCCTTTGATTAGAGGCCATCGCAGTCACTCAACCATCCACTGCAGCCTCCTGTGTGTGTGTGTGTGTGTGTGTGTGTGTGTGTGTTTTTGCAATTTTTTTGGTTGCGCTCTCCTCCGTCTCTCTTTGAAAGACACCCTGTTAACAGACATTGATTTTGGCTAATGAACCAGCCAGCGCCTGCCCTTCACTCCGCCGGGTTGCTTTGAGCGTATTTTAGCGCTCGCCGTCTGACTGAAACGAAAAAACAAACAGCTTTTAGTCTTAAGAAGCTAAAGATAACAGCGTCTGCCAGAGACGAGGCTTTTCATCACAAGATGTTTAAAAAAAAAGAAACTGTATTTACTCTTTTGCATGACGCCGCTTTTTTCCCCTCATCCTTCTTTTACAGCATCATCGGCCACTCGGAGTCGTACACCAAGCTGTGCTGTAAGGGCTTCTGCATCGACATCCTGAAGAAGCTGTCCCGCACCATCAAGTTCTCCTACGACCTCTACCTGGTCACCAACGGGAAACACGGCAAGATGGTCCACGGTACTTGGAACGGCATGATCGGGGAGGTGAGAGCGAGGCGAGCGGCTGAGTTATTTCAGGACGGGTAAATCCCTGAGTGCAGCAGCTGGTGTTGCTGCGTTGAGTCGCCCAGTGACCGTGTTCAGACTGTTATCAGAGCAAAAGGTGTTTTAAAATCTTCATCCAGATTTAACAGGGGAAAAAAAATCTAGCTTTGGGCGACGGTGTGGCCTAGTTACTTTAAAAGGTGTGTGGCAAAAAAACACACAGTGAATGTTGACCAGCGGTTTGAGGAACAGTAGAAATAACTATTCTTATTCTTATATAACGGGTTTATTTAATCAGAATAATCCAGTTGAGGTCGGGAATAACTTGAAAACAAAGAAATCAAGCCAAAAGATCAAGGTCATGGGATAAAAAGGAAGACGTCCTCTAAGCCAAGATGTTTCTGCAAACACAGAGCTAAATTATTATTATAATTATTATTCCTGAGAGGATCTTTAGCAGCTAAATGCTCGAATGTGTTCACGAGCTAGTTGCTAACTTTGTCCAGGTGTTGTTTAATGCTAGGCAGGTAGCGCACAGTTGGGGGAAGGGGGAACCAAAACAGGTTCAGGCTGTACATTTGTCATTAATATCAAAATTAGCTTTTAAAAAGAACAAAATAAAAGCGTTGATGTGAGTCGAATTTCAATCTCAACAAACAACAAATCAGCTGCCACCTGATCCGGAAAAATGCTTCTTCAATAATAAGTAGAAAAGAATGAATACAAGGTGTTGTTTGCACTTAATAAGTAAAAAAATCTGCTTGTATCTCACTGAAATGTTACTTGTTCGCATGTTTCGACCAGAAATTATACAAATAATAGTTTCAGTGTCGCCAAGAGAAACTTTCAAATCTTTGAGTCTCGTCAAAAAGTAGCAGGATACTTCTTTAACTCAAGGTTTTTATTGTAAAATAATGAAGTAATTTGTCCAGCTGCCACACAGATGTGATGGTGTAAGAGCTTCACAGCTGTACAGAAGGTCGGCTCTTAAGTAGACGGACGTAGCGACTCCCCATCAATCAACCAAAGTGACGACTTCAGATCGCTTCTTTCGTCCAATTAATTATTCTGAAATCCCGCAAAGCTCCTCATTTACCGTCAGAAGTGACAAGAAAGAAGAAGTAAGTAGCAAATCCTCACTTTAAGAACCAGAACGATGTTTGACATTTTTTGCTCGAGAGACGACTGGAGCGATTAAACTCCGATCGTCGCAGCTCTGCTTCACACTCCGGTGCAGCTGGTGGACGACGGCGATGATGCTCGGTGTCTAAAGTGACGCTCGCGCCGCTTTCGGCCGAGAGAGTTTTCTTTGATGGCTTTTATCTGGGTCAGTGGTGTGAGGCCGTGCACACACACACACTGATGTGATACACACTCTGCTGCTGCACACCGAGCCACATCAAACACAGCTGGATCTGAAGGTAAAAATGCCCCGAACAGGTGTTCCTTGGGAGAGCCTTCTTGCTTCTGTTTCTTTGCCTGCAGGCGTTTTGCTGTGGGTCTGTATCTGTGTGTGTGTGTGTGTGTGTGTGTGTGTGTGTGTGTGTGTGTGTGTGCTACATTTATAATAAAAAAAACAGATTTTGTTTCTGCTTTTCAGAAAAAGCGAGCTCGGATGCGAACGCTCTGGAGACGCGGCACGCTCTCTCTGCTCTGATGATGATGAGACAAATATTTTTTTCATATCTCTGCAGACAAGCAGCCGTTATTAGAGTCTCACCGTGTTCGCTGCATCGCGAGCGTCTGCGTTCAAAGAGGATTGTTCGCGAAAAATTCAGATTTGCTCCCTGTTTTTTAGCGAGGAAGGTCTTGGCAGGTTGTCCTGTGGGACACTGGGAAGCAGGTTGTGTTGTGATAAACTTACGTTGCAGGATTTATAAACCGAACAACTAGTTTGGTACAAAAGCATGTGACTCCTGCAACAGCTGACCTCCGTGTTCGTCTCGTCTTCTCTCAGGTTGTGTACCGACGAGCCGACATGGCCATCGGCTCGCTCACGATCAACGAGGAGCGCTCGGAGATCATCGACTTCTCCGTGCCGTTCGTCGAGACGGGCATCAGCGTCATGGTCGCCCGCAGCAACGGGACAGTTTCCCCCTCCGCCTTTCTTGGTGAGCAACAACAAACTGCTTCTTCTTCTCCATCCACAGCATCCATTTTCTTCGAGGTTTGATGTACAGTACCGAGCGTGTGGACCACCGCCGTCTTCCTCACCACATCCTCCCGGTGTGGCCTACTTATACAAGTTCTGTCTCTGCAGACGCTTCAGGAAAACTTCCCATTAAGCTTTTATCCCGCCGATAACTGTAGCCTACAACTAAATCCCCTTACGCACCGCGCGCACACCTAAATCCCTCTTCCAAAAACCCCAAACAACAAAATTCAGCACAAAAAAAATCCTCGACGGTGTATTTCCGTCTCCTCATTTCCTCATCAGCTATCCCCCGACCACATATGGTGACCCCCATCACAGGCTGAGGTTAAGAAGCAGGAAGTACAAAAGAGACTTACTTTAATCCGTGATGTTTGTTCCTCCTCCTCCTCCTCCTCCTCCTCTTCCTCCTCCAGAGCCCTACAGCCCAGCAGTTTGGGTCATGATGTTCGTGATGTGCCTGACCGTGGTGGCGGTGACAGTTTTTGTGTTCGAATACTTGAGTCCAGTCGGCTACAACCGCAGCCTGATCAGCGCCAAATGTGAGTTTTTCAAACCTTCTTTGTTTTAAAATTGATTCCTCCTCAGTACAGGATCAATAATTCAGAGGTAAGCATGAGACAGACTCGAGTAAAGCACCACAGATTTGCATGTATACCTCAATTATGTCACATATTCTGCAAAAGTCTGCTGTTTTCTTTGTGTTATATGGCAAAAAATAAATGTAGTTATTTGTCCTCACTTCATCAAAAGCTTCAGAAGAGCTGTGAAATAAAAAAACATTTAAAAAAAAAAGATGCATGAAATGAATTTGCTAATGTAAAGCCCCGTCTGCAACGTTAAAAGTTCCCTCAACAGGATTTTTGGGGAGAGGGAGCTAATCAATCCCAGAATGCAGCGCTGACAGAGCGTGCCTCGTCTCCAGGTCCGAAAGGTCATTTTCCCGTTTTAATTAGCATTCGTCGCCGTGCTAATCGAAAGTGTGATTGATGGCGGTGGCACCCTCCCGTCGCTGCACATGAGCAGCGGTGGCAGAGAGCGATGGAAACGGGCCGAGGCTGCGAGACTGTTCCCGCGTTTGGAGAAGTTTTGCAGAAGGCCACGAGATGATACTCACAAAATGAGCATGTTGAGCTCGATGAGAGAACGAGGAGCCACAAACATCAGTGACTAGACTGAACATCTCACTCACCTGTAGTCGAGAAGATAGTTTGGGTTTTAGATTTCTTTCTGTTTTCTATGTCGTCCAAAGTTCATCAGCATAAGTCGTATCAGCAGCATCTCTAGCCCCTTTTAGATAGAAAAGGTGGCACATGTGCAGCAAGGTAAAGGCTGCAATGTGCCTCCTTGTCTGTCTAAAAGGGAGGTGTAATATTCCTCCTTTTCCAAACAGCCTCCACTTTTCCTCCTCTGGTAGGCGTCAACATGTGACGTGACGTGAAGCAGGAAGTTGGGCGTGAAGAGAAGCAGGGCAGTTTCTGCTTTTCTCCCAAAATCCTCTTCCCGTTTAACATTGGGGCTTATGGGGCAGTTGCTGGAGTTTGTGTCGGTTAGACGCAGATAATTCAAAAACCGTACATCCTCCCGATAAAGTGGACACGTTGCCAGACAGAAGACAAGTGTGGCTACGTTCTTGGAAAATATCACTATTGTAGTGTGAAATCTGTGGCTAGGATCGTCATCTAAAGAAACATTCTCGGAGAGTTTTTTCAGGCTCCCCCACTCTGCCAGTTGGTGCTGCACGAACATTCCGCAATACACACTCATTGAAAATCCTGAATTTTTCTGAATTTTTTCGAAATCACTCACGATCAATTAAGGGTCACCGTTCAAAAACTAAACATCGTAGAAAGAAAGTTCAAATACAACTCAAATAGATAAGACTTGTGCCTACATTTTAAAGTTTGAATGGTGTCTCTAGGTCAAAGTCTGCCAGAGCAGGAGATGTTTGAAAAACGTTGATGATTTTGTGACTTTTTTGACCTCGTCCCATTCATTCCTTATGGGACATTTTTCGCAGTTTGTCTTCAAAATAAGAGCTTTACATTGCACCCCATCGGAGTTTAGAACTGGGTTCTTAGTGGGGGGCTTTTAATTTGAAAGTAGCGACCGCTATTAGCTCGCCGCTACAACAACAAGCGGACAACCAAGACAGCTACAGAGAGCGAGGAGACGCTAGCATCTCCCGGATCTCAGCGGCTTTCCAGCTGCTCATCTCTGGTGGATGAAGTGACGAACTGACTGCTGTGATCAGCTGTTTCCTGGTTTTAAAACTCCCGGCTGTGGGTGCGCAGCAGTGCACGTCATCCACACCTCCGCCCATCTCAGCATCTGCCACCACATTGCCGCCTCGGATTTACAGCAATGGAGGCGCAACTAAGTGTAACGTTACCCTCCGAGGGGCAAAACTGGTGGAACAAAACAGACCACCAATTTGCCGCCTTCTGTCTAAATCCGCGGAGCGAGCCGCCAAAAGGACGGCAGATTGGTGGAGAATAAAAACGGCTACTGACCTTCCTCTCCCGATGTTTCCTCAGCTCCTGGTGGTCCGACGTTCACCATCGGGAAGTCGGTGTGGTTGTTGTGGGGCATCGTCTTCAACAACTCCGTCCCCATCGAGAACCCGAAAGGGACGACCAGTAAGATCATGGTTCTGGTCTGGGCCTTCTTCGCCGTCATCTTCCTGGCCTCTTACACTGCCAACCTGGCTGCCTTCATGATCCAGGAACAGTACATCGACACGGTTTCCGGACTCTCGGACAAAAAGGTAAGGGAGTGAATAAAAAACACGTCATGGGCCCCCTTTTTCCACCAACATGGGTCCAGTTCTGTTTACTGATTACTTGCAGATAATAGTGTGGACGCTCCGTCTGTCAGATCTGATTTGCTAAAAACAAGTCGGATTAGCCTGCTGTGAGAACATCGCCAGAAGTTAGCCAGCTCCGCGTAATGTTCTGACCGGGAAGCTAAACTTTTTTGGATCCAACCAACAAACAGCAGGTTTTCCTTCCCCTGAAGTGCCGACTGAAGTGGGCACGTCCTATTCTACTGATCGTCCTGCGTTGTGCTTCGTCCTCTGATTACGACTCATCCTCATGTTGGAGTCGTGGGGCTGCTCGGCCAGATAGCACCGAGGATCCAAACGTCTGATCGGGGTTCAAGAACTCGAGCTAATTGGGTGTAAAAGGGGTTTGAGACGCGCAGAACGCAGCCTGTGTTTGTGGAGATACGGAGCAAAACCTCCTTTGTGTTTTAAATCCGGCGCTCGTGCCACATCGTCTCCTCTTTTCTCCGTCCATCAATCTGCATCGCCTGACAAACCGTGAACGGGAGGGAGACAAAGAACGCCTTTAAGATCAAGTCGAGTAAAAGAACTTTGTTGTTGAACGTCTCTGTCCTTTCTCCTATCAGCGGGGAACCCAGTGGCATGAATGACTAATCAATTACCGCCGTCTGTCAATACAGATGGTGTCTGAGTCTCCACTTGTCCTGTCAGTATTTCGGTCCGTCCATCAATATTCCCCCTCCCAGCGCCGCCTCCGTCTCTCGTCTCTCGTCTCGCTCGCGCTGTTAAAACAAGATCGCCAAATGTCAAACGATTTCTTGAAAAAAATAAAAACAGTCGAAGAAGAAAACGTCAGCCACACATTTCTGCAGCACGAACACTCGACCTCAGAGGAGCTTTACAGGAAGAAGCATTTCATTCTTCACAGATAGCGACACCGGCAGGGATCAACAGAGCCACCGGAGCGATCTACGCTCGAATTAACCGACTGCATTAACTTTTATGCAGATGTGTTAAGTCCCACGGCGTCAGAGACCAACATGAATCAACCTCCGCTGCCCCCGTTAACTCCTGAGATCCTACACGGCGGAGGAGTAGGCGGATTTAGTGCCGGGTTCACATCCCCGCAGGTTTAAAGGATCAAGCGAGTGGTATTCTTTATTTCTCTTATTTCTGAATAAACACCACGAAAGGAGGGAAAATCAATGTGTCGGTCCGCCTGTCGATAACAGAAATGTGGAAAAACCTGACGAGCAGACCTGAGGACACCAACACAGCAAAACGGGCCGCTATGAAACGATCCGCGATGGTTAAAACATGTCGGTTTTGGTAATCAGTCCCTCCAGAAAAAAACGCGATTATGCGGTCGCATAATTCAACGCATAATCAGCCAAAGTCCGCACATTTATGCGGTGCTTGCATGATTTCATAATCCCCACATTTTCGTTGCAAAAAAGTCACATATATCTTCGCAGAAAGTTTAAAAATTGTGCGTTTACTTCACAGAGCGCGGCCATTTTCCTCCTGTTGCTGTGGGAACGTTATGAAGCGATGTCATCGGAAAGCTGCAAACCTCACGAAGAAGACATGATGAAGTCCGCAAATCAGTCTCATTTGCCAAATAAGCGCAAAAGAGCGAGCAAAGCATTTTCCCGGTGTGTTACACGACAGTGGAGGCAAATTATTTTGCACTCTGTGCAACTGCGTGTCGGACCACAGGAGGAAGTCGACGCTGGACAACCACTTCCTCCAAACGCTCGAGGATGGAAGCAGCTCACCTACACCGAGGCGTTAAAGGGATATTCCGGTGTAAGTTTAATCCATGGCCTAACACACCTTGACACCGAGTAAGACTCCCCCTCGAGAGGTCAAGTTTGCTGACCGCTAGCTTAGCTGGTGTTAGCTCACCTCACCTTGAGCTGCGGAAATCTACTGCACTCGGTAATCGACTCGTCAGGGCTTCCCCACACAGGCAGGCTGCTGGAGGAGAGGGTGAGTTGTGCTGTGTTTTTAATACAAATCCAGCAAAGCTAGCAGATGTTTGATGCTTCGTACTGTGTGCTGGGACTGTACATGTACTGTTGCTGAAGTTTGCTGCTGTTCTCACCATTAATTGTGGCTTTTTGATGGCGGTTTCTAGTTGGAGACATAAGCTGCAGTGTGTTGTTATCGTGCGGTCTTTTCTGAGGTCGCTAAAACTAGCTAAGCTAGCGGTCAGCTAACTTGACCTCTCAAGGGGGAGTTTTACTCGGTGTCAAGGTGTGTTAGACCATGGATTAAACTTACACCGGAATATCCCTTTAACTTCCAAAACAGCTGCTGGGCTGAAAGAATCAAGGTCAGTAGCTGCAAGATTAAAGCTCGTAAAAATATGAAAAGGTTGACAAGATGAGAACTGAATTATTCCGAGCACGTTCTGTAATGTAGCTGCTTGCTTATCAGAGGAAGTCAGTAGAAATGACTCTTTACATTCAGGTAGTAGCCCAGTGACAACACAGTGTTGGAGGAATCACTTTTTTTAGGGTTAGGGTTAACATTTTTGCAAATTCCCGCAATTTCATCGCATAAAATGGCATAAATATCCCGCATATATCGCATTTTTTAAGGAAACGTGCCGCATAATCAAGGATTTTTGCCCGCAACAATCACAAAAAAACTCCACATTTTTCTAATACTTCAGGAGACGTTCAGGAGCTGATTCGACTCACCTCAACACACCTTGTGATGATTACTACAGCTGATCCACTCAGGTATAAAATAAACCGGCGCCGAAGACACCACGGCAATATAACAGGGTAATAACGCGGGTCAGCAGGAACCGAGCCGTCCTGTGAACTAACTAAAAGCCCATTCTTTAATTCCCAATTGTGTCTCAATGACGTTGTTTTTGTTCGAACAGCTGATTATATAAAAAAAGGCGTGTGGCGTCTCGACTGCACTCGCAGCTGATGAGTGATTAACACACACACCCACTCACACGCTCCGGTTTTGATTGGCCCATTCATCTGCGCTCGGCTCAAAAGGTCAACGCTGCAACCGAGATGAATAGATCTCCTTCCTGTTTACGGCGTAATTGAGCCCTAACAGACGTATTTCTGCCGAGATGTGGCGTTGAACTGGATCGGGATCATCTGTGGGCGGCGACGTGATTCAAACTGTCGGTTTGTTGACGGAGGTTTCACGCAGCGATGAAGAAAAGCAACGAGTCTGTGATGGATTTCATTTAACTGAGCAGTTCCTCGTCCTCCGACCCAACTCCTTCATCCTGCTGCCTGTTTCTCCTCTTTTCACGATTATTTCTACTCTTCTGCCTCTTTCGTCTTTCCTTTTACTTTACTTCCTCCTCTACTCTCAATTATCCTCTGCTTTTTCTTTTCTTTTCCTTCTCTTTTCCGCTCTCGGTTCCTTTCCTGCTTTCTACCTTTTATTTTGCTCTTTTTTCTCTTTGGCTGCTTCCATTTCCTCTCCTCTTTCCTTTCCTTTCCTTTCCTCTTCTGTCCTTTCCTTCTCTTTTCCTTTCCTTTCCTTTCCTTCTCTTTCCCTTTCCTTTGCTTTCCTTTCCTCTTACCTTCTCCTTTGTCCTTCTGTATCTCCTCTTTTCTCATTTCCTCTTACTTTCTTCTTTTATTTCCTTCTTCTCTCTCGCCTCTTCTCATAATTCCTTCCTTTCCTCATTTCCTCTCTTACTTCTTCTTTTCTTCCTTTTCCTCGTCTCTTCTCTTGCTTCCTTCCTTCTCTTCTTTTATTCTCCTTTCCTTTTCCATTCTCTTTTTTCTGTACACTGCTTCAATTTCCTCTCCTCTTTCCCATTCCTTTCCTTCCTTTCCTTTCCTCTGCTTTCCTTTCCTCTGACCTTCTCTTTTGTCCTTCTGTATCTCCTCTTTTCTCATTTCCTCTCTTACTTTTTTCTTTTATTTCCTTTTCCTCTTCTCTTCTCATAATTCCTTCCTTTCCTCTCTTCCTTTTCTCCTCTTTTCCTTTCCTTTCCTGTCGTTTCCTTTCCTCTTACCTTCTCTTTTATCTCCTCTTTTCTCATTTCCTGTCTTACTTTCTTCTTCTTTTCTTCCTTTTCCTCATCTCTTCTCTTGCTTCCTTCCTTCTCTTCTTTTACTCTCCTTTTTTTCTTTGCACTGCTTCAATTTCCTCTCCTCTTTTCTTTCCTTCCCATCTCTTTCATTTCCTCTCCTGTCCTCTTTCCTTTCCTTCTCTTTACCTTTCCTTTCCTTTCCTCTTACCTTCTCTTTTATCTCCTCTTTTCTCATTTCCTGTCTTACTTCCTTCTTCTTTTCTTCCTTTTCCTCGTCTCTTCTCTTGCTTCCTTCCTTCTCTTCTTTTACTCTCCTTCAATTTCCTCTCCTTCCTTTCCTTTCTCCATTTACCTTTATTCTTCTCTTCTCTTCATTATCCTCTCTCCACTTCCTTCCTTCTCCCCTTTTCTTCCTTCAATCTCTACTCATTCCTCTTTCCGTCTCTCAAAACTCTCTTCTTTCCTCCTTGTCCTCTCACTTTCTCTCCCTGCTTTTCAAAATATCGTCCCTCCCTATTATCTTCCTTCTCTCCTCATCACCCCTTCGTTTCTTACCTTCTTCCATCACTTCCTCCCCATCTTCCCCTTCCTTCAGTCTCTCCCCTCTCCTTCCATCGTCTCCTCACTCCCGTCTCTCTCTCCCCGCTTTACCAAATCTCTTCTTCTCTCACCTCCCTCTCTTCTCTTGTCTCCCTCTCCTCATCTCTCCCATATCTTTCTCCCCCGTCTTCCTCTCTCCTCCTCCTCTGTCTCTCTGCAGTTCCAGAAACCACACGAGCATTACCCTCCTTTCCGCTTCGGGACCGTCCCGAACGGCAGCACGGAGAGGAACATCCGCAGCAACTACATCGACATGCACACGCACATGATCAAGTACAACCAGAAGGGCGTGGAAGAAGCTCTGGAGAGCCTCAAGACCGGGTACATGTTCTACTATATTACACGATTTAGAGAAGAGGTTATATTTAACAGTGATCATAATTCAGGTGATGCAGCAGAGATCTGATGCTCTTTGTGTTGGAGTCGACGTGACGGGTGTATTTTTAGATGAAGAAGAGTCACGTCTGCTGCGGCTTCGTTTGTACAGTAAAGTGCTGTCAGAAAGCAAAGAATAAACTCAGAACACTTCAAGTGACTTTGCACATTTTGAACCCATTACAACAACATGTGTAATATTTAATATTTTTAAATCTAAAAATGTTTGATGCCGGCGTGATGTTTGATGAAGCGACAGCAGGCTGCAGAGTGAAGTGGTCAGAAGTGATTTAAAGTATAAAACACTGATGCTGTAGAATCCTTTAGACGTAGAAATATAATCTAACATGTGTTTACAGTTTTTCTCGATTGCTAAGACACATTTTTGAAAGCTGCTCTCCTTTTTCTCTAAACTGTGAACACAAAACCCAATTTTCAAGCTACATTCACAAAACCTCAGACTCTTCTTGCAAAATCAAACTTTCACCTCAAAACAGTTCAATCTGTGCTCAAACTACTACTCGAACTTTGAACTATGTTGTCAAATTGTGCCCCGAGTCAATTAAAATTAAAAACACTACTGAGCAGTCACTAAACACTACATAGAAAAATAGAAAACACAAAGCTCAGGACATGAAGCTGGTAGACTTGTAGTCAAGACCGCCTAAACCGAGACCAAGACACTACCAAGACCAGAGAGTATCAAGACCAAGACCAAGTCAAGACCAAGACTAGTTCAGCTCGAGACCGAGACCAAAAAAAGACTATTTTTTTGCCATTTTGCATGAGTTGTAGAACCTGAGCACCATACTGGGTTCAGCTGCTTAGTATAAATATGAGATTGTATTATTTCAGCTACAGGCACAATAATACAGAGACAGTGCATGTCTTGTGTGTGAACTCACTATAAATGTTTTCATCAATTGGCTAAAAATCAAATATGTGTAGCAACTGCATGACCGATTTTCTACAGTATTTGAGGATTGACTCTTGAGTGCTGTTAAGGACTGACATGACTATAGTCCTAAATCTAACAAAATAACAAGCCTCCAACAACCCTGCACCTCAGAAAAAGTCTAAAAAGGAGTGAGAGAGGACGAGCGCCAACGCCGTCTGTGTCACAAAATAAATCTGATCTTGAAGGGGACGCATAATGATATGGAAAAAAAAAATGTGCCTGTCTGGATATTATAGGTTACAAATCCCTTCGAGACCGCTCGGCCAGTCCGAGACATTGCGAGACTGAGAGGCCCGAGACCGAGACAAGACCGAGACCAAAGACTGTCGAGGCCGTGACAAGACCAAGACCACGGAAAAGTGGTCTTGAGACCGAGACCGGTCTCGAGAACTACAAGTCTAGAAGCTGGAGAAATAAATGTTTATCGTTCACTGTAGGCTAAATGCATGTTGCAAAACAAAAAACCTGTGCATTTAGCACTTGTACAAAAAGACAAAAAACAGAAATCTTGCATTCACATGTAGCAGAAATCCTCTCACACGAACTCTTCCTCTCAGATTTCTATCCATTGTAGGGCCTCACAAACCACCCTCACATCATTGGCCACAAGTGTGATACATTTTGAGTTGTTGTGTTCAAGTGGTGACACCTGTGCTTTAATTGTGCTCACCGTTATGCAGCACGGGTGCATCACAATTGAAAATGTGTTGGCAAGTTGCGTCTAAACAGGTGAAAAGTGCTTATGGTTTTGCCAAAAGAGTGATTCAATCAGTCAGTGGGTTCAGGCAGCTGAGCATTTGGTTCAGAGGTTTAGTGTTTTAGCAATTGAGAAAAACTGTAAGAACTTGTGAAACTTTCTAAACGTTTTCTCTCGAATGAAGATGATCTGTTTGCGTGCAGGAAGCTGGACGCTTTCATCTACGACGCCGCCGTGTTGAACTACATGGCCGGGAAGGACGAAGGCTGCAAGCTGGTGACCATCGGCAGCGGGAAAGTGTTCGCCACCACGGGTTACGGCATCGCTCTGCAGAAGGACTCCCGCTGGAAACGGCCCATCGACCTGGCGCTGCTGCAGTTCCTGGGAGACGGTGGGCGCATGATGACAATATACACAAAACCCCACACAACCCACACACTCCTACACGCTCCTGTGTTTTATCTGTCCTCGCCGTACGCGGACCACGCGACGGGCATCAGTCCAGTGCAGCGTGTGCTCTGTCAGCAGGGAAGTGGGCTTACAGGGAAGAGTTAATATCCTGCAGAACAGCAGGGAGTGTTAGGGATATGATTATCTCCATTACACACTCACACTTATCCTTTCTACCTATACACACACACACACACACACACAAACACACTCACCATGACAGCCGCCGGTGTGGAGTTAATATCCTCCCTCCTCTGAGAGCTTAACACACACACACACACACACAGACTCGCAGTCACTCCGAGCTTTCCGTGATGATGTAATAAACTGAGTGTGTTCGTGGTCAAGATGCGTAACCGAGGGATAAAACGGGCCGTGCTACCTGGAGGCCACCGCGGAGAACGTAGATCAGGAGGGTGGCCACCTGTTCAGAGGCCGGGAGGAGCAGCTTATGTGCTGACGGAGGCTGACGGAGGTGTAAATTCTCCTCATTCAAAAGATGCTTTGTCGGCACGCTGAAGTGCATTTACACCACAGAAAGTCAGTCAGTCAGTATCTTTGGAGGCACCGACGTGCAGCTTTATTTCAGTTGTGTCGCGGTGCAGAAGCCTCCGTTCATCTCGTCTTTCTATCAAGCTTCGTCGGGAAGCATGGCGGAGATTCAACAGTCTATATTCAGGAGGTAATTCTGCTGGAAGGATTTAACACCTGAAATAAAAAGGAGACCGTACGCACGTTTTCTGGAACTGTCCAAATAAAAGGTCATATTGGGTAAATGTGAACAGTTATAAAATCTATTTTGGGATGTGAAATCCCAAATACTTGCCCTGTGATGTATCTAGGAAATATTTAAAATACTGTAATGAGAGAAGATCTTTAGTTGATCGAGGTTTTACTGGCAGCAAGTAAAAAAAAAACTATGACAAGAAAATGACTTAAAAATAAGATCAGTGGCTGGAAAATTGACACCAACTGAATAAATGTCAATTATCAGTCTAATAGTATGAATATTGAAATATCTCCAGACAACTGTTTGATGTTTCTGTATCTGTTACATTGTACTGTTTATGTGTTGTTTGTTGTTATAGCCTTGTGAAAAGTCAATAAAAACTTACGTTTTGAGAAAGAAACTTGCAACTTTAGAAAACATGCAAACAGACAAAACACAAGAATGTAAGAAAACATCTTCATCATCGGACGCAACCAAATACACAAACACACTACAACAACCCAAAACAGTGCACATACAGAAATTATGTAAAGTCAAACATGCAATACAGAAACCTGCTCCAGGCCTCTAGGGGGAGCACTTTCCACCTGCTGCAACAAACAGGACTTTATTGAGTTAACACAGGTGTTGTTCAGTTATTTACTGTTGTTGTCACATTAACTGTAATTCATTGTTTTAACACTTTATGTTCCTCTGAACAGAAATACTCAGTCCTGCTGGGCGTTTAGCTCTGTTGTCATCTTGGTTAAACGGAGAGTTAAACCAGTTGTTCAGGTGTGAGGATGTGTCGGCAACTACGGAAGGAGAGATTCTCATGTTTATGTCTCGGAAGCGTTTCTGTCATTGAACTATTGAAGTGTGTTGTGTGAGTGACTAAGCTCGGCTGGCATTAGGCTTCCTTTCACTTTGATCCTTCCATATTATTTCAGCTAACTATATCACAGTTTCCCCCGTCGTAATTAATCCTTGGCTGGAAATCAACTCCCCCAGGACATTAACGGGGTATAAATGGAAAAATAAACTCCTAGAGGAAGCTGCTGATGTCTGTGGGTCGTCCACTTGAGCCGGTGCAAAGAAAAACAACCGTGATGTACAACGTGTGCAGCACAATATACATACTTTTCTTTTTCTTCTTCAGTCTGTCACGTCAAGCTCTTTGTTTCGCTCTAATCTTTCCATTTTCCTCCTCCAGGAGACACCCAGCGCTTGGAGACGGTGTGGCTGTCGGGCATCTGCCAGAACGAGAAGAACGAGGTGATGAGCAGCAAGCTGGACATCGACAACATGGCGGGCGTCTTCTACATGCTGCTGGTGGCGATGGGCCTCAGCCTGCTGGTGTTCGCCTGGGAACACCTGCTCTACTGGAAGCTGCGACACTCGCTCCACAAGTCGCGCAAGCTCGACTTCATGTTGGCCATCAGCAGGGTGAGAGCCGCTAATCGCTCGGTTGATTGATTGGTTGTTTTGTCGGGAAGCCGGGTCGCTCTCGGTTGGTTTGATTGCGGACGAGAAACCGCTCGACTGATTTTTTTACATTGATTATTTCATTACGTGACTGATTGGCTGCCTGTAATTGGATTAGCTCGGTAACAGCTCGGCTGAGTGACTGAAATATTGGCCGGGTGATTATTTTGATTCCGAGTGGCTGCTTGGTTGCTTTTTTTCAGTGTTTTTTCTAACATGAAGTCACTTTTATGTGGTGATAAATGGAGGAGCATTTGCATGTAATTACATGGTATCATTGGAGGGTCTTGTTAAAATATTAGCTTGAAATGGTGCCGCGTTGAGTCGGGAGGGCAGAGAGGGGAGATAAAAGGAAAGAAAAGAAGCGCCAATTCTGGTGTTTACTCATCATTTAACTTTGATTGCTTAATGCTCGCTTGCAATTAGCCTAAATTAGTACCCAGTGTGTTGATGCCGCTGTTTGGGAATGTGGCTACTGAGGCAAAAAGCTCCGGCTGAAGCAACAGCCAGGGAAACTGTCTGTGGACTCCAGCCTCTGTGCTCCTCCGCCGTGTAATTACACCACTGTGCCCGGGTCCGGGTTTTATCAGATTAACGGCTAAATGACGATCTGATCATTAATCCGTGTGCGGCGGCCCCAAGGGCCAAATTAAATTTGGCTCTTTCAGGGATCTTTCAGCCCAACTGTAAGCAGAGAGCAGTCATGGGATTTGGTTGTGTTTGTCCACGCAGTTAGAGACGGTTTGTTCTGCAGGCGTGTGTGTGTGTGTGTGTGTCCGTGATCGTTTATTGGGGCAATCCTCTCAGCTTAAACTGTTTTCCTTTGAGTCTCGGGAGAATGCATAATGAATTTGTGACTAAGTCTTGCCTCGGTGATAAAATGAGATATTAATGAAATCAGTTTTATTTTTGCCGGTGGAGTTTTTTATTAGTTAGGAGGTGGAACGTCACTTTGAGAAGCACAAACTGTTGAAAATGTCCCCTCAGGACCGCTCGGTCGGCTCAAGGTTAAACTAACTATTGATTAAATTACAAATGATTAGGTCTTGTCTCTTCTTCTTCTCTCTTCAGTCTTTATCTTCTTAATCCTGTGTCGTTCTGTCTCCTCGCAGGGGATTTACAGTTGTTTCAAGGGAGTTGAGGAACCTGGGCGCTCATCTGGTTTGGCCAAACCGGACCTGACCTCCAACTACGCTCAAGCAAACATGCTAAAGATGCTTCGCACTGCCAAGGACCTGGTCTCCACTGCCAACGTCGAGACCTCTCTGGACAACGCCACCAAGACCATCGAGCAGCTGAGCCGTCACGGCGGCACGTTGCCCATTCGTGTCCCGCAAGTGGCCACGGAGGCCGTGCCGGGAGGGTTCGCTTACGTCACGGAGAACCACTGCTCGATCCCCCAGCGCTCCATCACTCCACCTCTGGCGGCTGTGACCACTCTGAAACAGCAGAGGGGCGTGACCAGGCCCACGCCGCTACGCTACACGCTCCCGACACACTCTTCTTCGTGTCTGTACGATCGGCCGCTTCCTGTGTCCAGCCTCAGCACCCCTCACTTGGCCGTGGGCGAGCCGCTGCCTCATCAGCACCCACACCACTACCAGACCACCGGGAGGCTCTACGTCGACGCCCATCCTCACTCGCCCTTCATTCCCTACGCGGATCTCCAGCTACCTGACATCTACGCCTCCCACCCGGTGTCCTCGCCTCAAGCGGGTTTGTCCCGACGGAAACGCAGGTCCAAGAGTTTCCAGTGTGACGACAGAGACATGGAGAGGGTCAAACACAGGGACCAGGAGAAGAGTGACCGGAGTCCCGTGTCGCTGAGCGAGCTCAAAGCCAATCACCTCCAGGAGAACCACATCTCCGCCCCCAGCGTCGACAGCATCTACCCAGGGGAGGGGATGTGTCCTCGGGTGGAGAACTACGGCTCCTGGCCCCCGGAGGACCTCATGCTCCGAGGCAGACGCAGGAACCGCCGCCCCTCGTTCCTCAAGGCGACGTGGGGCAGCGAGCAGATGCGCCAGCTCGACGAATCCCAGTCATCGCTGTCCAGTCAGTCGCCTTCCACCGTGCCGGATCTGTTCCCGTGCATCATCACGCCGACCACGCCCGCGAAGCCCTACAACCCGGCCCACCTTCGAAACAACCTGTGCCTCCCACGGAACCAGGCCTACCTCCACATACGGGAGGACCAGAGGAGGCCCAACGGGCGCAAGGGCCAGCGGCTGCGCTACTCCAACTCCACCCACCTCCCCACGTACGGAGAAGCGGTCCGACACGGGACCGGGTTGGGGCGCGGGATGGTGCGCAGAGCCACCAGTTTGCTCAGCAGACAGTACGCCCAGTACCTGAACTCATACCCTGGACTGCCCCTGTACCACGGCCCGCTGGACCTGCAGCACCACAGCCAGGCCTCCAGCAGCCACCCGAGCCCCAGCCCAGTGTGTCAGCTGCTGGCCTGTGGTGGCGGGAGATGTGGAAGCCAGCGGGCTCTGCTGTACCAGGACAGCGTGTACGGGGCTTACGGGGTCTATCAGGGGTCCCAGACTGGGTCGGAGGTCCTGGCGGGTCAGGGAGGACAACCCTCGGGGAGCCCCTGCGTGCTTCGTCCCTGGCGACGGGTGTCCAGTCTGGAGTCTGAGGTTTGACGGATGAGACGGATGCTTTGGATTAACAGAGGACTGTAGAGAGATTAGATTAACGTGAAGGGGAAACAGTTATGACTTGAAGTTTTTGTGGATTTTTCTATGTGACTTTTGTGGTAAAGAATAGAAGTGTCAGGTCTGGAAACTTAACAGATGTTTTAGGACTTATTCGATGTACACTAAAGTAAGATAAGAGGACTGCACTGTTACTGATCTATCCTCGAGGAAGCTGTGGAGGTTTTTGCTCACTTGCCGCTTGTGTGTTTCCTCGTGCTTTAACGTGCACTAAGATTTACAGCAGTCCGTCGGCGCACGGTTAAACTATAACCAGAGTTTTCATGCTGTGTGTGTGTTGTGTATATTTTCTAACGTGGACGGTCGGGTGGTTCAGCCTTGAGTAGATGAACTGTTTACAGAAGAAATAAGTCGAGGGAAAATGGAATCGTCTCTTTAAAAAAAATACAGCCACCAAAAACAAAGCAGCCACTGTAGCAGGATTTGTGAGGGACAGCAAAGAGTTTAACTCCAAAAAAGAAAAGACACTGAATATTAAAAACGTTTCGACTCCAGACGCAGCAGAGGAGCGGCAGTATTTTCTAGAATGAAATAATCATTTCGAGACATCTGTTAACGAATTTCAGGTAACTTCTTCTTTTTAAAAGATGTATAACGTTTTGGAGCTAAACCCTTCGAGTCTTCGTTCGGTGACGAGTCAGAGGAGAAGCAGAGACTTTTTGTGAAAGCAGTCCATATGAACACAATCTGCAAAAAGCGACGGAAGGTTATCGTGGACAGCACTGACCAGCACTAGGTGTCTTAAACCATGGGTTTCTTGTTCCTCACTGGGTCTCGACGAGGCCTCAGTACAGCACAACATCACACAGGGCCTCACGATCAATTAATTCTGCATCTAAATACTATATCGATATAGAGAAATTGTGTTATTTGAGGCTGGTTAGTGTCATATTCATGTATTCTCTACATATGATAGTAATTTATAGTCACTCTTAAAAAGATTTTCTAATCACACTTCTGGCACATTTTTTTTTTCTTTTTTGTAAAGCTGTTGCTGATTTACTGGAATATTTGTTATAATTACTGTATTAACTCTTATCAGTTGGCCTATATTTAAGATTTTCATCACTCTCTCTCTCTCTTTTCCACTCTTTTATATTCCCTCGTCATCTCTCTTTTCTCCCTCTGTTACATGTTACATGATCAAATTTAAAAATGAGGTAATTGAAAGCTATTCTAGTATCTATATTACCCGGCTCCCTCACCCTGTAATTAATCACTTAGACCAATTAAAGAGCCTTTTTGGATGAACGTGCATGCGTGCCTCTTTTTTTTTTTAAAGCCTTCATCTTTCTGTCCGTAGTCTTAAACGTTTTTGACTTCATGGGAACTATTGCTGTTTTTCCACCAGCACTTTTGACCGTGCCGAGTCAAACCGGGCCGTGCTGATTTGCTTTTCCATCACCAGTTTTACTGAGTCGAGACGGCAATGGACCTGCACCGACTGAATCCAACCAGTAACAAAAACCGTCTAACCCCTAAAATCAATACTCAATAAGCCCCTTTTAGATAGAAAAGGTGGCACATGTGCAGCAAGGTAAAGGCTGCAATGTGCCTCCTTGTCTGTCTAAAAGGGAGGTGTAATATTCCTCCTTTTCCAAACAGCCTCCACTTTTCCTCCTCTGGTAGGCGTCAACATGTGACGTGACGTGAAGCAGGAAGTTGGGCGTGAAGAGAAGCAGGGCAGTTTCTGCTTTTCTCCCAAAATCCTCTTCCCGTTTAACATTGGGGCTTATGGGGCAGTTGCTGGAGTTTGTGTCGGTTAGACGCAGATAATTCAAAAACCGTACATCCTCCCGATAAAGTGGACACGTTGCCAGACAGAAGACAAGTGTGGCTACGTTCTTGGAAAATATCACTATTGTAGTGTGAAATCTGTGGCTAGGATCGTCATCTAAAGAAACATTTTCGGAGAGTTTTTTCAGGCTCCCCCACTCTGCCAGTTGGTGCTGCGCGAACATTCCGCAATACACACACATTGAAAATCCTGAATTTTTCTGAATTTTTTCGAAATCACTCACGATCAATTAAGGGTCACCGTTCAAAAACTAAACATCGTAGAAAGAAAGTTCAAATACAACTCAAATAGATAAGACTTGTGCCTACATTTTAAAGTTTGAATGGTGTCTCTAGGTCAAAGTATGCCAGAGCAGGAGATGTTTGAAAAACCTCGATGATTTTGCCACTTTTTTGACCCCGTCCCATTCATTCCTTATGGGACAGTTTTTCGCAGTTTTTCTTCAAAATAAGAGCTTTACATTGCACCCCATTGGAGTTTAGAACTGGGTTCTTACGGGGGCTTTTAATTTGAAAGCAGCGACCGCTATTAGCTCGCCGCTACAACAACAAGCGGACAACCAAGACAGCTACAGAGAGCGAGGAGACGCTAGCATCTCCCGGATCTCAGCGGCTTTCCAGCTGCTCATCTTCGTGGATGAAGTGACGAACTGACTGCTGTGATCAGCTGTTTCCTGGTTTTAAAACTCCCGGCTGTGGGTGCGCAGCAGTGCACGTCATCCACACCTCCGCCCATCTCAGCATTTGCCACCACATTGCCGCCTCGGATTTACAGCAATGGAGGCGCAAATAAGTGTAACGTTACCCTCCAAGGCGCCAAACTGGCGGAACAAAACAGACCACCAATTTGCCGCCTTCTGTCTAAATCCTCGGAGCGAGCCACCAAAAGGACGGCAGATTGGTGGCTTACTGCCCAGAATAAAAACGGCTAGTTACGTATTTCCAGCTCTCAGTACTTCAGTATCTTCTAACTGAATCTCTTTAGTTTCTCTCGTCCTGTTTGTTCTTTCAAACATCTGCTGTGTTTCACTGTTTCAGCTGGTTCAGGAGTCGTGTTTAGTCACTGCTGCTGAAAACACAACGTTTCCTGTGATGCTGCTTCATAATAAAAGCATCTAAATGACTAAATAACAGGGCTTTTATTGTGAAGAAGCTACAGGAAATGAAACGTGTTTGTTTGCGGTGATTCTTCAATAGTACTAATACCAATAGTACCAACAGTGCAGGTAGACAGTCCGATGTAAAAACAGCATTTGGCTCGTTGTTTCCAGTCTTTACGCGAAGCTAAGCATCTCACATTTACCACACAGATGTGAAACTGGTATTAATGTTCTCATCTCACTCTCGACAAGACAGCACTTCCCCCGCCGCGTTAAACTTTTCTTTTAAGGTGGAAGCGGGGGGGGAATGGCAGCACAAGAGACGAGGAAGACGATTTGGTCTCTGATCAAAGCCGCCTCCTCTGATCTTGTCGTATGGAGGTCAGTCGAGCTGCAGCATCCTGGAGGAATATCCTTCTGGTGTTCGGGTCACATGTCAGCTGGTGACTGACACAAATACACCAGCAGGAAAAAGAGAGAGAGACCGCATTAAGCAGCGATGATGTTATTCTTTTCCCTGCTTCCCTAACTTCTGAACGGCTTTCCGTCAGGCCCGGCGAACGCCGACGATGAGCTGCTCAAACTCAAGGTGACCCGTCGCCGTCGCATTTACTCTCTCTCCGAGCTTTTGTCGTGACGAGATAAGACTCCATTCAGGAGGCCCGATGAGTAATGTTGGAGGGTCCAAACATTGAGCGCTTTTGATTTTTCCATTACTCTCTGCTTTGTTACTGGAGCATCGCCTTAGATTGGACCATAATATTGATTTAATCCTCAGCTCTGCTACAGATCCCATATTTTTTTAAGAGTCCGGGGTAATTGGACTTCTTTTCATCCCTGAAGAGCAGAGAAGGCGAGCTCAACATGCCCTGGTGATTATGTAATCAACGTAAAGCCCGGATTTAAGCAGGTACGGCCGGATCGGATCTGTATTTGTACAGATATGAGACGGCAGAGGTGGAAGGAGGGCGAGAACAGTAAGACGGGGCCGTTTCTCATCTCGTTAAATGGGTCATCATTGACATTTTCTGCTTTTAGTGTGAAAGAACAAAGACTGAAGATGAAACTGGGTGTTTTTTAAAAGCTGCTATTTATAGAGCTTCAATTAAATATGACGAATTGTTTTCCAAAATTACTACACTCACACTCTCTGTACAGTTACAATTACAGTCAGAGTCAATCACAAAATGAGATCGCTTCTATTTTAAAACGCTCAGAGCTGCTTTTCTAAATCACTCGCTGAAGTTTGTTAACAGTGTGAGTCTACGAATCGGTGAAATAAATGACCCGTCATCACGTAGTCAGAGCAGTTAATTCATTAATTACTGAGTGATGAAGCTTGTTTTTACACTTTTGGTTTTTTCGAATCTTTCGCTCGGTCTCATGTGAAGAGGCAGCAACTTTGACAAGGAAGAAATCCTGCAAGAGAAGAAACAAGAAACATATTTATCGTTTCATCCACTGTCAGACGGAGTATTTACACGGTCACTCGCTGGCTGTTGTCTAAATTATGTTGGAAGCTTTTCAAACTGTACATTTCGATCCTCCATTACACACTAATCATCCAGGAGAGGGTATCGCTCGTCGCTCCGGGGCTGAAGAGGAAGTCGTTCATCAGACTGTAAACAGCCTCGCTTAGACGCCAGCTGAGGCTCTTTGTCAGACTGTCAGCATCTGACCGCTTCATGTCCGCTTGTTATCCACGTAAACAAGTCAAAGTTGAACGCCAACGCTCGTTCAAACTTCTTATATATTTACTAGAAACTGACCTGAAATCTACAAGTTGTAAAACCACGACTGTGACAAGGAACATTTGTGGTCGGGAAAAAGTCTCTTTAATAATTAAACATTCATATTTTTGGTTTCATGGAGAGTCAACTGTTAACAGTGCCGACTTCGACAAAGCGAGAACGGAAAGAATTTAATAAGAATATGTGTATTTTAACATGATGTCAGGGTTTTGTGTTCGGTGTGATGGCGTTCAATGTTTAGCCACAAAAACCTCTTTTAAGACACTTAAAGGAGCGCCGTGTAGTTAATATTTACAATATTAATGAGGCAATCATTTTTATATCAGGCTGCTCTCAGCGGAAAATACGGTCCCAGAAAGGTGGCAGGGTCCGCCACATATAAACAAAGTAAAAACAGTATGAAACTGTGCTATGAAGTCATGAAAACAAAGACTGCTCCTTTAAACACTCTCAAAAAGCCCAGTGACTTCGAGATGACGGAACCAGAAGTACAAAATTGCCGACTGATTTCTGGGTGTTTATATTTTCTTTTATTTCTGCGGCTGTGTAGAAAGAAACCAGGTCGTACCTGATAACAAACCAGTCGTTTCATTTCACAGCGTTTTTATAATTTCACTGTTTTTCTCGATTTCTTTGACGACAAACACAACGATCAGAATTCACCGACTGCATGGATGCCTGGACAGGTGTGTGTGTGTGTGTGTGTGTGTGGCTGTGTGTGTGTAGCAGTTGCATCAGGATTGATGAAGGGCCTGTCGTGCCAAATGATGAAAGATGCGAGTCGTGCATACGAAAACATCAGCACCTGCAGACGGACACGTTAACAGCAGAACTCACACTCGTAACGTAACGCGTAAAAATATGAACACAATCAAATAATCTCTCTCTCGTGCGTCTACGTAGTTGAAGTATCGCCTCTCAAACTCTGACAAAGATGGAGGAGGACGGAAGGTGGAGAACAATTAGGCGTGGGGATTTTAGTATTCATGTCAGGAGGACCGCTGCAGAAGCTAAAACATAATCAGTCACCTTATAACTCTTCAAGCATCTGCCATTTAAATGAGATTACAACAGGTGGTTCACTAGATTTTAAAGCAAACTGTTGCTGCCGATGAGTTTAAACAACAAGTAGCAACCTTGACAGGGTCGTCTGGAGTCACCGGAGGGGCCGGAGGAGTCCACTCCGGTCTCCTCACACCTCCCGCCTGCGAATAAATTGCCTCACGTATCGCGGGCAACGGCTCCAGATGCTCCGAGTCACCTTGAGACAAAAAGGCTGGCCTGCCCTCTCTGATAGGTGAGAGAGGGGAGGAGGAGGAGGAGGAGAGCGGGAGATAAGACAACACAGAAAAAATGTGGGAGGGAAATCGAGAGAGAAATATTTGGAGGGGGGAGGGAACGAAGATGGCGAAATGCGATGGCCGAGAGGAGACGGAGAGAGAATGAGGGAAGGGAAAGAGGCCAGCAGGATGTGAGAACAGGTGAGCAGAGAGGCATGGAGAGGTTTATTTATGTGTGAGAGTCGGAAAAAAGGATTATAATATCATAAACCGCAGGCTGACGATAACGGAGAACCAGGAAAATCTCCCACGAGAGCCTGAAACGTCTTCATTTCCAGCCTTATTAAAGGCTACACGACTCAAAAAAAACAACATCATTACTATTTCACTGACATACGTGCGGGAACGTGACGTAAAGAAAACACGACAGCCGCTCCGGTTGTTTTGGCTTCCATTATCACGTTAACTAAATCATCAAAGCAGCGCGGCAGCCGGAGCGTGACAGCTGTCTGTGCATGCGAGGACACATTTCATTGTGCGACAGTCGGCAATTAAACTTTGAATTTGAGAATGTGTTAGTGTGTGTGTGTGTGTGTGTGTGTGTAGCAGCTCCTCTCTTCGTATCCGAGACGATTGGATCTGCCAGCCAGCAGGAACGTTAATTACTTCGCCAATCTTCAGGCTCACTCGCCACACAATCGCTCACCATCTCCGGGAAAAAGGGATTTGAGCTCGGCCATTCAGGAAGCCCCCCAGATCCAGGACCGAGCGTCCGATTCAGATCTGTTCTCGAGGAAAAGGAGTAAATGGAATAAGCAAGAACAATACAGACGGAGAAGTTACGTTTTAAAAAAATGAATTTTTCCGAAACAGCTGGAACGCTGACGGATAATAAACGCTTTGAAGTGAATCGTCGCTGCTGGCTGTAAAGTTTTGGGCTGTCGGGGAATTTTAAGCAGACGTGACATAACGAAACAGATCGTATCTTAATTAACAAACCGATTCTTTTTTAAATAATTGTTTAATTCTTAATTTCTCTGCAAACTATGAGAAATCCAAATGACTGAAGATTTACAGTTATATAATACAGGAGGAGGAACGCCTGAATTAAAGTTTCTTATCAACATAACGAGGAAACGTTGTTAACTGACGTACCAGGTCACAAAAACGTTGATGTGTTTTTTTAGCACTTTTAACGATAAAGACTCGATTCAGTCTGCCTGTCTGTGATGTCATCAATCAATTTTCAAGCTATTTCGGTCCAGTGTGTGGAAACACTTTGGCTTTTGCAAAGATGGAGATGTTCTAAATAAGTCGCTCGCTGTTTCTAGAATATGTAAAAGCCAAGTAAAAAAACCACGGCAACGAGACTAATCTCTCCAACCACCTACGAAGGCGCCATGGGATTTCACACAACGCTGACCGTCCAGGCACCTCTTGCAGCGTTACCGCGTAACGTCAACGTAACGTCAGCTCTAACCCTGAGCAGAAGTAGCAGGTAAACCTACTGTTAATTCAACCTGAAGAAATGTTGGTTGCACTTACTGTCCTCTTTTTATTTTGAAAATGAGAGCAGAAAAGTTGTTTATATCCATAATTAATTTAAACCTGATTCCCTTACAAGAAACAACAGGGATCTAGGAAACTTCACCTGCACTGTCCAGTATCCAGGTATTTATTTCACAGTCACACTGGTTGAATTTTTGGCTAAAAAGTTACTGAATCGATTTCAAGTCACTGAATCGTATCGGATCGTATCGTTCTAAATGGACCAAGATCGTCCTTGAATCGTATCAGCAACCACGAATCGTGATACGAATCGAATCGCTGTTAAAATGAATCGTTACACCCCTACCACATTCTCATGAAAATTCCTCTTTATTTACCTGTTTTATTGCCTTATATAGTCTATATGTATATTTAGGTGCACCACCATGATAAAGTAAGCAAAAGGCATCACAATAATTCGTCTTTGTGATGACAAAAACAGATTTTTTTAGCCAGAACATAATCTTTTCCTAATCCTAAATTATTGTTATGCCTGGAACCAAACCAGAGATAAAGCCCAACGTTGTCACGACATAAAATTGAAAATTGAACCTAAAGAAACGTAAAGTTGCAACATAAAGAAATTTAAAGTGTCAACATGTATCAACTCTAGTTTGATTTGTAGGCGCTGGTTGGTCGACTTTCATGAGTTCCAGCCTTTCTTCTTCTTCGTTGTTGAAACGTTGATTCTGAATGAATTAAATATGAATTTGTTTCCCTCGATTAAACACCAAAAACACAAAGTCTGCTCGTCACAAAATACAGCTTTGTTAAACTCTCCTGAAACTGATCTAAAATATCCACATTCCCATGAAAATTCCTCTTTATTTACCTGTTTTATTGCCTTATATAGTCTATATGTATATTTAAGTGCACCACGATGATAAAGTAAGCAAAAGGCATCACAATAATTTGTCTTTGTGATGACAAAAACAGGATTTTTTTAGCCAAAACATAATCTTTTCCTAATCCTAAATTATTGTTACGCCTGGAACCAGACCAGAGATAAAGCCCAACGTTGTCACGACATAAAATTGAAAATTGAACCTAAAGAAATTTAAAGTTTCAACATGTATGAACTCTAGTTTGATTTGTAGGCGCTGGTTGGTCGACTTTCATGAGTTCCAGCCTTTCTTCAGTCAAGAAACAAAATACAGGCAGCTGTTACTGTTTGTTACCAAATGTAATTGGAAAAGTAAATTAGCAGCACATAAACGTGATTTCTTGCCGACAGAGTTGAAGAACGATAATGTGTTTCGTCGTCATGCACCTCGTGTGGCGTTTCTCTCGGCTTCGCACTGATCAGCCTGATTTTTCATCCCTTCCAAAACTGTCAACAATCTCCATTAGACCAGAGGCTCCAATCCTGAGGCGCACCAGTCTCTCAATGAGTTTTTCGGGGAGCAATTTCGGTGTGGCACATCCAGGTCCGGCCTGCGTGTACACAGCCTATACATCATCGGCTTGAGGATGCCGCCGCCGCCGCCACCAGAAACACGGGGGGGAACGACGAGTCCTCGCCTCAATCAGCTCTTCGGAGGATCTTGATTTCTGAGTGGAAAAAAGATGCTGCAGGTCATCAGATGAAAAGCCGCAGCTGTGATTAGCGGGTGTCGCC
This sequence comes from Lagodon rhomboides, assembly GCA_039737535.1. Lineage (NCBI taxonomy): Eukaryota > Metazoa > Chordata > Actinopteri > Spariformes > Sparidae > Lagodon > Lagodon rhomboides. The sequence continues at coordinate 25,469,577 of CM077804.1, read as the reverse complement.
CTGCTGACGTCCTGTGAACAACACTATAAAGCACACACTGTCGCCTCGACTCTCGTCCTTCCAAGGTGACGGCTCCTGGGGTGTTTCTGGCAACGATTACCTCAGCAAATTAACAAAAAACCCCACGACGAGCCGCCGACGGCACAGCCAACACACACATATGTCATATCCTCACATATCGAGCGCGAACAGACATCCTTCAGTCTGCCAACAAGACACACACTCACACACACACACACACACACACATGCTGAGGGCTAGAGAAGCCAAAACCATAGCCCTCTAATTAACCAGTACCACCCTCCTGACCCGGTAGCCAGGAGCAGCCTTATTATCAGCCACATCTTCACCCGTCTCTGAATCCTTTTTCCTGCTCTGTTAAAATGAGGTTCAGCCCTCTGCTATCCTGGAGGAGGACCGCCAAATGAGAAGAGAAGGCGAGAAAGACAGTAGTCAGGGTGTTATTGATGGAGACGGGGTGGTTTTTTCAAAGTTGTTGACCCTTTTTAACACATCAGAGTGTGATGGATCCTCTGCTGGAGACGGGACAGCTGTTAACAGCGGAGTTTTTCTGCTCGCTCGTCTTCCTCCCGCCTCAAACTTTTACATTATTTCCTTTTTCTGTCTCACTCGGGGAAACTCACTTATTCTTTGTCACGTATATCAGACCGTAATATTACACACCCTCGTTAATCACGTCTGTTTAGATTGTTCTAGTCCCGGTCTTAAACGATTTAGCGAACACAGAAGGCATCACACTGAACAGGAGGTTAGACAGTGATTAGAGGTTTTTTTTTCGAGGGATTAAATCTTGTGAGCAAACAAATTCTCTTGTGTAACCGACAAAACAGAAGCAGTCAGCCAGAAAATTCCCATAATTGGCTCAACAAAGCACAAACTGCAGCACAAATGAGCAAGACAAAAACTGTTGATGGCTGATGTCTGTATCAGTCTACGTATCATCCGATGTGTCGTTTCAAACCAACAAAGATAAAAGTAGTGTTGATGTTGTGCTGCTGTCGTTACAGTGTGAGACTCACACACCTGTATCGTACTGTACAAAAGATTAACACTGACGAGGCAGGAAGGTAGAATCAAACAAGACAAAAATCGAGCTTTCATAAAGTTAACTGTAATCTAAAGAACAAAACTGGCAGCGACAGAAACAGAAGAAGCAGGCGGAGGCCAGGAACTAAACAATAACTACGTACAATAACTCAAAAACTGAACGAAACACGAGGCGCAAACAGAAGGAACAGATGCAGATGAACCAACAAAGTGAGGAAAAACATACGCTTGAATACACAGGAAGTGATTAAGTTACGAAACACGGGTGTACACAGAGAAAGGATGGAAAAAGACAAAGACAGGAAGTGCAAATAAAAACATGAAACAACTAAACCAAAAACCCAAACCATGACGGGTGTTTTATTAACCTAAATAAGCTCAACTCTGCACACCTGCTAATATAAAAATAGGCAAGAAGTTGGAGGATGAGTGACGCTGAGGCAAGAATGAAGCCGACAGCTAGCTAAACAGCTAGCCGCTAGAGGTCGCTCACTTTATTGTGCATAACTTAATATAGTTCAAACGAGTCAGTTTAAAAAAAAAACAGGAAACAGGAAATTAGCTCTGTTGGGATTCCTCCATCCATTGACTTCAACCCCCTTTTCCTTCATCCATTGACTTCAACCCCCTTTTCCTTCATCCATTGACCTCAACCCCCTTTTCCTTCATCCATTGACTTCGACCCCCTTTTCCTTCATCCATTGACCTCGACCCCCTTTTCCTTCATCCATTGACCTCGACCCCCTTTTCCTTCATCCACTGACTTCAACCCCTTTTCCTTCATCCATTGACCTTCGACCCTCTTTTCCTTCATCCATTGACTTCAACCCCCTTTTCCTCCATCCATTGACCTCGACCCCCTTTTCCTCCATCCATTGACCTCGACCCCCTTTTCCTTCATCCATTGACCTTGACCCCCTTTTCCTTCATCCATTGACCTCGACCCCTTTTCCTTCATCCATTGACTTCAACCACCTTTTCCTTCATTCATTGACTTCAACCCCCTTTTCCTTCATCCATTGACCTTGACTCCCGTTTACCTTCATCCATTGACCTTGACCCCTTTTCCTTCATCCATTGACTTCGCCCCCTTTTCCTTTATCCATTGACTTTAACCCTCTTTTCCTTCATCCATTGACTTCGACCCCCTTTTCCTCCATCCATTGACCATCGACCCCCTTTTCCTTCATCCATTGACTTTAACCCCCTTTTCCTCCATCCATTGACCTCGACCCCCTTTTCCTTCATCCATTCACTTCGACCCCCTTTTCCTTCATCCATTGACCTCAACCCCCTTTTCCTTCATCCATTGACCTCGACCCCCTTTTCCTCCATCCATTGACCTCTTCCCCTTTCCTCCATCTATTGACCTCGCCCTTCTCCTTCATCCATTGACTTCAACCTCCTTTTCCTTCATCCATTGACTTCAGCCCCTTTTCCTCCATCCATTGACTTCGACCCCCTTTACCTCCATCCATTGACCTCGACCCCCTTTTCCTTCATCCATTGACCTCAACCCCCTTTTCCTTCATCCATTGACTTTAACCCCCTTTTCCTTCATCTATTGACCTCGACCTCTCTTTCCTATCCTTCCCAAATCTTCTATAAATTTAAATAAAACTACCTAAATGCTAAACTATGGGGTGGCCTTTGTTAGTGAAAATATTGGGCAACCATTGACTAATAAGTTCACCATGTAAGTCTTAAATACAGTATGATAACATATCCTTCACAGTTTTGTTCTGGTTCCCCCGAGTGGCTATACAATCAGTTATTGCAGGTCTAAATATGATTACTAGACATGTGAATGGTTAACAGTGTCTCCGGACCAAAACACATATATATATATATGACTTTGGTGCGAGAGGCTGTTAAAGAGCAGCGTCAGACCGGAAGAGAAAAGAGAAAAAAAAAGACATATGATGCATCCTGAGTTGAGCAAAGTCCATTTCAGTTTGCACCCCCGAGGAAATCAGCGAGGAAGCAGCGACTATTAGAAATTTGGTACAATGATTCCGACCCAGTGGGTACAGGGACACAGCGTCCTTCATCAGGACCACAGACATCCTCTGCCAGCACACACACACCTTATTCCTGATAGAAAATGGGGTTTTTTTTAGGCATCAGTCAATAAAAATGGCAGGGGAAATTTGTGTGCGATTGTTTTGTAGGTGAAACAAACACAGCCGCTCAACATCCAAACTCCTCCGTCTCAGCGGGCCGCCACACGGGCCGAATGTCAACCCAAACAGCTTCTCCGCCTCCGGGCCTGACATTGATTTCCTGTTAAACAATGCTTTTGACACGCTTCCTCAGGACAGCTGGATACTTACTTTAAGTTGTCAAAGTCTTTTAATATGACAGAACCAGTAGTTAAGAAACTCTCCCCTCGTGTCGGACTGTGAAGTGCACTCAGTTCACCACAGGAGTCGAGGACATGATCACTGCTGCAGAAACTGGACTGTGACCTTCCACTTACATGCACATTCTCACCCTGCAGCTGCACTAATGTGTTGATTTTCCATATGAACCCTGAAGGTGTTAAAGGCCCCATATTGTAGAAGGTGAGATTTTTATTTATTTATGACTATAAAGCAGGTCTGGATGCAATGTAAATACTGTGAACATATCAAAAACCTCAATCCACTGAGGAATGCACTCAGGCCATATTCAGGCACTGTGCCTTTGCACAAGTCGTCAGGGTTGTGATGTCACAACTTTCAGCAGTAAGATGGGCGGCGCCTCTTTTGATCTCCATCGTAGTCGGAAAAAATTGACCTACGACACGAAAAAGTGCGATGGAACGGCAAATCCGTGTCAGAATTTCAAGTCGGACACTCGAGCAGGATTCGCCCAGCTCGAGTTCGTCCGCATGTACGCAGATGACACCACTTTTTACTTCATATAGTGTTTGTTTCAACTTTACAGTTGTCATTTGCACTTTCCTTCAGTCGATCTGTGCTCAGCAGAAGTCTTTGAGCGTACGTGTTGCTGTAGTCCTTTACTGATTTAATAGCATGTATTAAGAGTGCTGTGTTGCTTTTTAGCGACGAGGAGCCCAAATCCTTTGGTCAGTCAGGCAAACAATCGTGTTTTGTTGTTGTCGATCTACAAACGGCTTCATTAAATAGAAAAAATAAAGAAGAGGTGTAGACAACAGGTCGGTTTTAGCCCCACTTCCTGCGTTACTTTATGCTTTACAAGGTTCATTTTTTTTAAGTTAAGTCAGCTCAATTAGAAAGTGAATTATTAATGTTAAAATACCCTCTCTACGCTCTGAGTGGACAGGCTGTTTAACCAAACTCCATTCAAAAAGCAGGTGTTTTACTGAGGACCCTCAAAGAGTCACTCAAAGTAACTTGACATAAATTTAACTTCTTTCCAAATTTGTGACGTAATGTTTGTTCTACAGCTTCGCTCTAGAGATCTGTCGCTGTCCTCGTCTTTATAATCGACTATAAAGGAGAACAAGGACATAAAACAACAACTGTAACATCTGATCTTTAACCAATTTGTCTACGAGGCAGAATTACTGGATTTTATCTGGAAAAAAGGAAAATAACTTCTGTTGTAATGAAGACTATAAAAATGGGAGCAGAACAAATTAGTACAGCGGTGACATAAAGTGACGGTGCATTTGATTTACTAACCTAAAAAAAAGTGGATTATTATTAATGTAAATAATAATTTACTTCCTGTTTATTGATCGTCACAAAGTCGACCTTCACCAGCTGATAATGTAAACTGATATCAGAGAAGAGAGCCGTCAGTGATAAGTAAAGCCTGTGGAAGGTCATCTCTTATACAAGAGTGTGTGTGTGTGTGTGTGTGTGTGTGTGTGTGTGTGTGTGTGTGTGTGTGTGAAGGAGAGAGAGAGATCAGAGCTGAGCAGAGCAGATGAATGTGGACAAGTTTGCGCTTTAAGCGAGACGATAAGATGGGAGTACCTTATCTGAGTCAGCACAAACCACCACCGACAACGCTGATAGAGTTTTCTACCCGCGCGTGTGTGTGTGTGTGTGTGTGTGTGTGTGTGTGTGTGTGTGTGTGGGAAGATGGTATCCCTGTTTTCAGAGACAAGACCCAATTTCTCCAGAGCGAGTTTCAGGCTTGTGTTAGAGACTCGATGAACAAACACTCATCCACCTGCCGGCTAAATCAGGTCAGCTCACGACTAAGCCAGTTAAATCTGAAAAAGCTTTGTGTTTGAGGAGGAACGGTGAGTCCACACTTGTGTGTGTTTGGTGTCTATCAGCACAATGAAATGCCTGAAAAAGAGGACTCAAAAATGTTACGTAGTGAAGTGACGTCAGGAACATATCATATCACAACTCAGCCTCAACCTGACCGAGGACGTTTTATCACTGGACACAGTGTTGGAGGTGGAGCCCCGTTCATTCCTATGAAAGCTGCTCAGTGGTGTTTTGAAACCAAAAAGCTTGATGTCCCGGCTATGAAAATACCTGGATCGCCGACCGAGCCAGCTAACTTCCAGTTAAGCACCCGGCTAACTTGATGGGATAAAATAATTTAATCCTGCAGCTCTTCTAGACTTTTGGCTCAAATTATGACAGTGAAACGAGTCATTTTGCAACTCAAAAGCATTTATACACCGTTTAAAGACGCTTCTTTCGCTTGTTGTTGTTTTCTCTTCTGTTACAGCTGTTTCCAGAGCATTCGTGACGCTTCAGATAAAAATCACAGACGTTCTGCAGGAAGTGGGAATGAGGTCAATAGGTGATTTTTAGTGGGTGTACCTGGGTTTAAAAACCTGTGCAGACCAGCTAATATTGGTGTAAAAGCGGTATAACATAGGTCATCTCTTAATGCCACTATATGAGACCTACAGTGAAGACATGTGAAGTTCCAACATATCTGCAGTTTGCAAAAATGCATATTTTGGTTGCAGTGATGTAAAAATCACTACTTCATCACTGCAAATATGTCTGACAAAATAAACAACATAATAAGGAAGTTAAGATTAACTGCATCAAGCTATCGACTGTACTGACATTTAAAATAAACAAGAACATTTCTCGCCTGCATTTTCAAATGTTAACGCTAAATTTCTGCTGAAAAATATACAGCACTGAGACAGCACTGCATTAAAATAATGTCCTGCTTTAATGGCCGTCTGTTTGATTGAACAGGATCCAGGACGGCAGGTTTGACTGATAGACTGACGTATTATCAGATACATTATTTATTGGACTGCAGGAGAACAACACACCAGTTTTATATTTCAGCAGTCGTTCATGTCACAAAGGGATCCATCCGGTATGTTCCTGCACAAATCTGATTGGGCAACAGAGTACCTCGCTGCAAGACGCTGCATTACTTTGCAGTAAATTAGTTGTTGTGCTGGAACCAGAGACAGTAAGATGTGTTTTTTATGTACCATGTGCTGTTAAAGGAAAGACAGATGTGAGAAAACAAATCCACACAAGTTGTGTTAAACTTCAATTACCTCAGCGTCACCGACTGAGACATCGACTGAGGTCGCTCTGTGTTTTTGTCTCTCCTGGTTAGACTTTAATCTCTCTCTCTGTAACACACACACACACATGCAAACACTCTCATGTTTCACTCCATATATCTGAGCCCGTTCATTTACAGAGGAGGAGGAGAGCATCGCACTTTCTGATCCACTCCGCCTGAGTCATCAGGCGGCAAGCCGAGGATGTGAAGCCCATCGTACCTGTCAGCGCTCGGGGAGAGAGATCACCATCAGGCAGAGATCAAACCAGACTCACTGGTTTGGATGTAATGAGACGAGAGAGGAGGAGGAAGGAGGACAGGAAATGAGGAGGGGAAGAGGAAGGGAGACCGTGAGAGGAAACAGGGAAAAAGGAAAGAGGGAGATAAAAGAGGAGGTGGAAAAGGAAGAAGAAAGAGGGCAAAAAGGAAAAAGACAGTGAGGAAATTAAAGGAGTACAAAGAAGAAACAAAGACAGGAAAAGTGGACGGAGGACAAGAGGTGAGAGAAGAGAAAGGAGACAAGATGAAAGGAAAATAAAGTGAAGGCAAGAAGGTGAAGCTGAAAGAGAGAAAGACAAAAGGAGAAAGAAAGGATCACTCACAGAAAAATAATGGTTCTTAAAAGGTTCTTCAAAAGGCTCTCTGGTTCTTTGAAGAACCTTTTTACATCGGGGATGGTTCTTCACATAGTGGTTCTTTAAAGTACTAAAGGTTCTTCATTTTTATTGGAGTTATAAATCTGCAGATTATTTTCTCAATTAAGACCCAGAAATGCAGCAAATTCTCACATTTTACTTTTTGTACTTAGACGATTATTAAGTCCTATTATGAAAATAGTCGTCAATACATCTTCTGTTGATCAGCTAATCGTTGTAGCTCCACACACCTCTCGATTGTTTGGGCCGGTTCCTGCAGGAAAGGAGCAGACAGAAATGGAAAGGAAGGAAGGAAGAAAAGAATAGGAGGTGAGAGGATGTAGGAAGGAGGAGAAGTTAGGAAGGAAAGTGGTGAGGGGAAAAATCAGACACAGGAAAGGAGGAAAAGAAGAGGAAGTCTAGAAAGGAAAAGTAGTGGACAAGAAAAGGAAAGGAATAACAGAAAGGAGAAAACAGGAAAGGAAATGTAAAGTCTAGAAAGGAACAAGACAGAAAGGAAATGAAGGAGCGTGGAGGTTGTAAGGAAGTAGGGACAAGACAGGAAAAGTGGACGGAGGACAAGAGGTGAGAGAAGAGAGAAAGGAGACGAGATGAAAATAAAGCAAAAGGCAAGAAGGTGAAGCTGAAAGAGAGAAAGACAAAAGGAGGAGAGGAAAAAGAAAGCAACAAAGAAGGGATCAGGAAAGGAATAGACAGAAATGGAAAGGAAGGAAGGAAGAGGAGGAGGTGAGAGGATGTAGGAAAGGAATAGAGGAAAAGATGTAGGAAAAGTAAATGGAGATAATGTAGGAAAAGTAAAAGAGGAGGTGAGAGGATGTAGGAAGGAGGAGATGGAAGAAAAGGTTAGGAAGGAAAGTGGTGAGGGGAAAAAATCAGACACAGGAAAGGAGGAAAAGAAGAGGAAGAGAAAGAAGAGGAAAGGAAATCATATGTCTAGAAAGGAAAAGTAGTGGACAAGAAAAGGAAAGGAGAAAACAGGAAAGGAAACGTAAAGTCTAGAAAGGAACGACAAAACGAGGAGAGGAAAGAGGAGAGGAAAAAAGAAGGGATCAGGACAGGAATAGACAGAAATGGAAAGGAAGGAAGGAAGGAAGAAAAGAAGAGGAGGTGAGAGGATGTAGGAAAGGAGGAGATGGAAGAATAATTTAAGAAAGAAAGTGGTGAGGGGAAAACAATCAGACACAGGAAAGGAGGAAAAAGGAAAGGAAACGTAAAGTCTAGAAAGGAACAAGACAGAAAGGAAATGAAGGAGCATGGAGGAGGTGGAGGAGGAGGAGGTGGAGGTGGAGGATGTGGAGGAGGATGTGGATGTGGAGGAGGTGGAGGAGGTGGTGGAGGAGGTGGTGGATGTGGAGGAGGTGGAGGATGTGGAGGAGGAGGTGGAGGATGTGGAGGAGGTGGTGGATGTGGAGGAGGAGGTGGTGGAGGATGTGGAGGAGGTGGTGGATGTGGAGGAGGTGGAGGATGTGGAGGAGGTGGTGGATGTGGAGGAGGAGGTGGAGGATGTGGAGGAGGTGGTGGATGTGGAGGAGGAGGTGGAGGATGTGGAGGAGGTGGTGGATGTGGAGGAGGAGGTGGAGGAGGTGGAGGAGGAGGTGGTGGATGTGGAGGAGGTGGAGGAGGTGGAGGAGGTGGTGGATGTGGAGGATGTGGAGGAGGTGGAGGATGTGGAGGATGTGGAGGATGTAGAGGAGGTGGAGGATGTGGAGGTGGAGGATGTGGAGGAGGAGGAGGTGGAGGATGTGGAGGAGGTGGTGGAGGTGGAGGATGTGGAGGATGTGGAGGAGGTGGAGGATGTGGAGGATGTGGAGGAGGAGGTGGATGTGGAGGATGTGGAGGAGGAGGTGGTGGATGTGGAGGAGGTGGAGGTGGAGACGGACGTGCACACTTGGTCAGTCCTGCGTGAAGCTCTGACAGGTGAACATGCTCACGGCCCAGCGGAGAGCTGCACACTCGCCAGCCTTTTTATACCTCTAATGTGTGCATGTGTCTCCTCCCGGTATCAGTGTGTGTGTGTGTGTGTGTGTGTGTGTGTGTGTGTGTGCGGGGACTCTGTCTGCACTGTCCAATCAGCCACGCTTCATTACGTTCCTTTGTGTGCTTTTTGAATCTGTTTGTGCCTGAATTAGCGCCGCCAGTGATCCGTGTTCGCGGCGCCGCCTCCCCCCGACGGAGCCGAGACGAGACGCGACTCCATTCATCTCTTTACCTGTCTGCTGTCACCTCACGCCATCGACCGCGAACCTGATACAACAAAACGCGGGCGATAATGGCGAGCAACAACACGGGGAGAGAGAGAAAGGCGTGAAAAGGGAGAGGAGGCCGTCAGCGTCAGACGGGTCAAACGAGGCGAAGAGGAGAGAAAACAAGAACAAGAGAGGCGCCGAGTGAAAGCAGCGAACAATAAACCCGACCAGACAGACGTACAAAGCAAGTTTTCAGCGGGATTCATCTGAAATCGCTAACCGTCCGCCGCGTCTCTCCTCTTGTTAAAGAACAGCAGATCGAAGACGCGAAACCGCCGCCATCGATTAACACATCCAGCGAGCCGGCGCCTCTCGTCGCCTCCGAGCCCGGCTGTTTGTTTACTTACTTATTCATGCTGATTTCATTTCTGATGAGAGAGCCATTCGCCCGGCTGCGTTTAAAACAAACCCTGATGTGTTCGTCTATTACAAACACTCGGGGAGTAATCGCAGCGCACCGTTTAATAACTCTTTAATTCACTGTAATCACATCGTGTGCTGCCGGTCTGTTTCAGAGGACTCGTTCACGTCTGATAACTTTCTTCACTGCTTCTGCAAGACATCGAGCGACGAACGACTGTAATCCAGAGTCGTTTTTTAGGACCGAACAAAACGTCTCCATAGTCGGTGTCGAGTATTAAACACACAGAACTTCGCTCGATCAGAACAAAGTCGATGTCTGGTTATGTTGTGAAGCAGCGAGGGATGATGGAGGTCGTTTCACAGAAGAGAGAAAAGATGGAGGGAAAATAAAAGCGAAGGCAAAACGGTGAAGGTGAAAGAAAGAGAGACAAAGGGAGATGATGATGACGGTCCAAATCCCTCTGGACTGACCGGAGTAGATTCAGAGATCGAACACTGGCTCTTAATTAACCGCTGAGAGCAGCTCGGGTCGTCCCCTCGCGGCCAATCAGGGTGTGACAATGATGTTTCCTGAAGGTTTAAGAGAGGAGGGAACGACACACCTGAGTCATTCTGGTTCCTTCCTGCAGACATCAACCTCACAGATCATCAGACAGAAGCTCTGTTCAGATCCTGTTGAGCTTCTTGTTGTCTTTTGTTCTTTCTGATTGAAGGATATTTCAAGAATTGACTCAGAGTTCATGAGCCCAGGATGTGATCCAACATGTGGTGGATCCATTTCCCTACAGAAAACTTAAGATCATTAGTATCAATATTTTGAGAATTGATTGCCCACTCTTAAAAAAATAACCTAATATTTCCATGAGGAGTCGGAGAGACTGAACAGACGTTGATGCTGAAGTTGCTCCATGTTTACTGAACGTGTCCACGTCTTGTTTTTTCGTGCAGTGAAGTGCCGGCTAAGAGAAAACATGTGCGTCTTATCTGATGACATAGCCCTTTTAGATGAAAAGGCTGCAATGTGCCGCCTTGTCTGTCTAAATGGGAGGTGTAATATTCCTCCTTTTCCAAACAGCCTCCACTTTTCCTCCTCTGGTAGGCGTCAACATGTGACGTGACGTGAAGCAGGAAGTTGGGCGTGAAGAGAAGCAGGGCAGTTTCTGCTTTTCTCCCAAAATCCTCTTCCCGTTTAACATTGGGGCTTATGGGGCAGTTGCTGGAGTTTGTGTCGGTTAGACGCAGATAATTCAAAAACCATACATCCTCCCGATAAAGTGGACACGTTGCCAGACAGAAGACAAGTGTGGCTACGTTCTTGGAAAATATCACTATTGTAGTGTGAAATCTGTGGCTAGGATCGTCATCTAAAGAAACATTTTCGGAGAGTTTTTTTCAGGCTCCCCCACTCTGCCAGTTGGTGCTGCGCGAACATTCCGCAATACACACTCATTGAAAATCCAGAATTTTTCTGAATTTTTTCGAAATCACTCACGATCAATTAAGGGTCACCGTTCAAAAACTAAACATCGTAGAAAGAAAGTTCAAATACAACTCAAATAGATAAGACTTGTGCCTACATTTTAAAGTTTGAATGGTGTCTCTAGGTCAAAGTCTGCCAGAGCAGGAGATGTTTGAAAAACGTCAATGATTTTGCGACTTTTTTGACCCCGTCCCATTCATTCCTTATGGGAAATCTTTCGCAGTTTTTCTTCAAAATAAGAGCTTTACATTGCACCCCATCGGAGTTTAGAACTGGGTTCTTAGCGGGGGGCTTTTAATTTGAAAGTAGCGACCGCTATTAGCTCGCTGCTACAACAACAAGCGGACAACCAAGACAGCTACAGAGAGCGAGGAGACGCTAGCATCTCCCGGATCTCAGCGGCTTTCCAGCTGCTCATCTTGGTGGATGAAGTGACGAACTGACTGCTGTGATCAGCTGTTTCCTGGTTTTAAAACTCCCGGCTGTGGGTGTGCAGCAGTGCACGTCATCCACACCTCCGCCCATCTCAGCATTTGCCACCACATTGCCGCAAATTGCCGACCAAAACAGACCGCCAATTTGCAGCCTTCTGTCTAAATCTGCAGAGCGAGCTGCCAAAAGGACGGCAGATTGGTGGCTAACTGCCCAGAATAAAAACGGCTTGCTGATATTTTGTGGTTTACTTTCTGTTGGCGAGGAGGATGTGGGTGCGTGACTTGCTCCATAGGAGATGAAAATACGGTGAAAATATAAAAACAACCCTCTATATGTGACTATAATAAAGTTTTAGAAATCATTGATCCTCCTGGTTAATAACTCCGGTGTTGAAGGATTAAATCTCAAGCCTGCTGTGTAAAAAAGGTAAAAGGTTGAAGCAAGAGTTCAAAGTAATCTTCTGGATAATAAATCATCATTCATCAGTGAATAAAAGGTCACTGGAACCCTCCTCTGTTAATGACGGCGTCCAGCTCCCGATGACGTCTTTATCGGATGTTTTTTGAACTCGAAATAATCAAACTCGCGGGCGCAAACGTGTTCTCGTGCCCGCGAGTGTGTTGCAGGAGAGGTAATGAATATCTCTGTGAGGTCTGCCGACTGTCAGTGTGACTCCCAAACCCACTTAAATGGCTTCACGCTCTACATCCCTCCTCCATCTCTTGTGCCCCGCAACCCCACCAACAAAAAATGGGACTATGCGACGGCGAGGAAATGAAAGTCGAACTCTGCCCATGGGAGGTTTCCTGTGATATAACCTGGACGTTTCCATGTGTGTGTGTGTGTGTGTGGGGTAATTTTGTCCAGCTGACGGGGGACAGCATGTCTAATTGGGGACAAAATTGGCGTCCCTGTTTGATTTTTACTGCCGCTGCATTCTGCCTGATGAAAAGTGGTTTGGGGTCTTAATTGTTGGGTTAAGGTTAGTAATTGGGGTTATTGTTAGGTCAAGCGTCCAGGGAGGGAATTGTAAGTCAATGCCTTATGCTAAACCCGAGTGTGTGTGTGTGTGTGTGTGTGTGTGTGTGTGTGTGTGGATATCTGCTGTATCTCTGGTCCCACTTTGTATTTAATGATCAGAATACAAAAATCAGGAAACAACCAGGTTTTGTTTCGGAGAAATGTGTCAGTTTTCTTCTTCTCTGACGAGTTAAACATCAAATTGACTCAATTGGACTGTTTTTTAACGTTAAACTAACCTGATAATTACCGTGAAACGTGAAATACATTTGCTCTGACCGACGAGCACACTCTTCTGTCAGCGTGGATGACGTGACGAGTAGTTTAGCTTTCGTCAAAGCTTGACTTTTAGCTCGTCCGTCTTCTTCTTGAAGTTCTTTTCCATGTGTTTAGTCACAGTTGACGGCTCAACATAATTGGGTTCAAGGTCCAGAACCAGCTCTTTGAATCACTTCCCCTCCACCATAGCAGCATATGTTTCCTCAGACCAGCACGTCACATGTCGTTTCTCACCCCGGCTAGCAGCGATGTGATCTTTGGATCTTCTTCCTGCAGCATCGTGCTACTACATTTCATCTTCTAGCTTCTTTTAGCACGCTTCAGTTTTTACCTCAGTCTGCAGCAAAACCGCAGTCTGTTTTGTAAATTAACCGATAGACCGACAAACGTGACGGTCAGAAATACTCTGGGTGGAGTGTTGTACTTTTTACTTCACAACGACAGCTTTAGGTTCGTGTTCTCTCAAAGCAAAAGCAATTTTAAACTCACGTTACCATCATGTGGTTTCAGCTGGGAGACGTATTAGTGGTGAGTTTGCTACTTTCTCCAATAAGTAAACAAAATAAACTCACTAAATATCAAGAAAGGAGATATTGTTCACACCTGAACAGAAAAATACAACCTTCTGAAACAGAATTTCTCTTCGTTAACGTTCGTAAAAAACCCACTTCCTTTAAACGTGAACGCAACAAAATCAAACAGTCTTGGTTTGTCTTTTCACAATCAACATAAATTCAGAGAGTAAGACGTGAAAATATTCCAGCTCTACGTGCCGCTTCACCTCCATCCTGTCCTCACCTGCCTTCATAGTCCTGGTAAATCGCCTCTGTACTTTATCCCCTGTCCTCGCTAACGGCAGCTAGCAACAACATCACGTAACTTCATTACAAACATTTACATCATATTTGTATTGAATTGTTTAATCATAGAAGTAACACACATCTCCCAGTTTACCTTTGTTTCTACACTCACCTGTCATCACATCGTTTCCACGGTAACATCATCTTATGTTATGTAATCGCACGTCTTGAACTATTTCTGATCCGATTACCCTTCAGTCTCTTTCTGACACGTCTTTAAGTCTACATGGGGTTTTTTTTTAATTCATTCTCTCTGACAAGTTCGTGAAAGTCAACCACTCAACAGATCTGCTTTCTTTAAACGGAGATAAACATATCTACAAATTGCCTCTAAAAATAATCGACAAGCGTTTGAAGCCGTTTGACCTCCGACGCCTCCTTGCTTTTTAAAAAGCGCAGTCTCCTCCGCTGACTGACACAAAGCACCTTCCATATCCTGTTTTTTCGTGAAAAGCGATCAGGTGTGCGTGGCCCCTGAAGAGCCAACGTGTCGAGCCAATCGGAGGCTTTTTTGACGGTATCTCGCTCGTCAAGCCGCCTTTCATCCGTCTCGTGTATCTGAACGCAGAATCAGAGATGTGACAAAAAGGCAATTAATTTTTTTTCTTTACCTGCAGGAGATTTAGAGCTGCAGTGACGCTAACAGATTCATAACATAAGAAAACTGTGCATTGAATACATGTGTGAAGCGTCATGTTTCCTCCGGGCGGACTCAGACTGATTGTACAGAAATGTACAGAGGTCTATTACGGCTCCCGCTCTTTTCTTTTTTCACCCTTCGGGGCTCAGATGAACAGAGCAGTAATGGGAACATCACTCGTCCATCTCGCGCCTCCTCTTCTCCGCTGTTCTGTCATCTTTTTCTCTCGCTTCGCTCGGAGGGGAGAGCGAAAAAACAAGAGGTTAACGAGGAGGAGAGCGAGATGTGTGTTGTTAACACACTCGCACAACGGCCACAATGCACACACACACACACACACACACACACTGCAAACACTGATTCAGTTTAAATTAAACTTTTCTTATGTTGTTTGCACTCTTCAGATGAAATATGCAGCACAATGATCACGTTAAGCACATGTTGCTTTACGGTCATGTGAGAAAGGGGAGGGGCCTGATCTGCAGCAAACTAGAAGACTTCCCAGCATGCATTGTTAAATCAGAGTTAAAAACTCTCCTGAGATGTTTTGATTGAAACTCCCCCTTCTTCTCTCCTTCTTCTTCTTCTTCATCATCACCTCCTTCTTCATGTCCTCCTCCTTCATCTCCTTCTGCTTCTTTTCCTCCTCATTTGTTTCCTCCTTCTTCATCTTCTTCATCTTCATCTCCTCCTTCTCCTCCTTCTTCATCTCCTTCGTCTCCTCCTTCTTCTTCTTCATCTCCCTCTTCTTCTTCTTTGTCTCCTCCTCCTCCTTCATCGTCACCTCCTTCTTCATCTCCTCCTCCTTCGTCTCCTTCTGCTTCGTCTCCTCCTCATTTGTCTCCTTCTTCTTCATGTCCTCCTTCTTCTTCGTCTCCTCTTCCTCCATCTTCCTCATCTACTCCTCCTTCTGTGTTGTCTTCTCCTCTTCTTCGTCCTCCTCCGTCTCCTTCTTCGTTTCCTCCTCCTCCTCATTCATGTCTTCCTCCTTCGTCTTCTTCGTCTCCTCCTTCTTCTTCTTCATCCCCCCCTTATTCGTCTCCTCCTCCTCCTTCATCGTCTCCTCCTTCTTCATCTCCTCCTCCGTCGTCTCCTCCTCATTTGTCTCCTTCTTCTTCATGTCCTCCTCCTTCTTCTTCATTTTCTTCTTCTTCGTCTCCTCTTCCTCCATCTTCCTCATCTACTCCTCCTTCTGCGTTGTCTTCTCCTCTTCTTCCTCCTCCTCCGTCTCCTTCTTCGTTTCATCCTCCTCCTCATTCATCTCTTCCTCATTCATCTCTTCCTCCTTCTTCATCTCCTTCGTCTCCTCCTTCTTCATTTCCTCTTCCTCATCTCCTACCTCCTTCTTCATCTCCTCCTCCTTCGTCTCCTCCTCATTTGTCTCCTTCCTTTTCATGTCCTCCTCCTTCTTCTTCATCTCCTCTTCCCTTCATCTTCCTCCGTCTCCTTCTTCGTCGCCTCCTCCGTCTCCTCCTCCTCTTCCTTCTTCGTCTCCTCCTCCTCCTCCATCTTCGAGGATTCAGCCCTTCCCCCTCACAAACTGTCACCTACCAAGTCTGAGATAAACGAAACAATCATTGTAGATCCGACAACATTTTTAAAATTATTCATTCAAATCACAATAATGTTTTGAAGGAGAGACACTTTGATTATTTAAAATTAAGATGAAATTATTTAAAATGTCTGAATCGTGTGGAACCTGTTTTATTTTACACCAAACTCTGCATCAGAAAACTTCAGAGATCCTGTCTGGAAGCAAACTTCGCCCAAAGTTTTAATTAAACATGTTGAAATGTTGAAGTGCTGTCGTCGGTCCGGAGGGTTCTGAGGGTTCTGTGGGTGTGAATTGCCTGGCGCTGGTACCAGATGTGGTACGAGTGACAGCCGAGGTGTTTGTTCTGTTTGTTAACACGCTCACGTTTTTTTCTTCATCTCTGGCAATAATTTTCCTGATTATTACGAGCGAACGAGCTGCTGCGAGTGATAGAATTTCTGTGAGAGACGTTTATTCACTGAATTTTAATTTAATAAACTCTGTTTGCAACACACAAGTTTAATGAGTGAGAACGACGCCGCTGTTCGCAGGGAGGGAAAGTATCTGTGGGTCAGTCCGACACTTTGGACCAGAACTTCTGCAGGTCAGCGAGCTTTATTGAATATTCATGTCCTCCAGAGACTGAATGACTCCGGTGATCCTGACTTCTTCTCCTGCTTCACCAGAAGGTCGACGGTTCCCCCAGAGAATGAATCCTAAAGACCTTCTGACACACTAGTTTTTTATCTAGTGCAACCAGAAGGTCAAAGTTTGTGTCCATTTTTGGAGGAGGAGGAGGAGGAGGAGATGAAGAAGAGGAGGAGGAAGAGGGTGAACAAGAGGAGGAAGAGGACGAAGAAGGAGAAGAAGAGAGGGAGGAGGAGGAGGAGATGAAGAAGAAGGATGAGGAGGAAGAAGAGGAGGAGAAAATGAAGAAGAAGAGGAGCAGGAGAGGAAGAAGAGGAGGAGGAAGAGGAAGAAGAAGAGGAGAAAGAAAAAGGAGGAAAAAGAAGAGGGAGAACAAGAGGAGGAAGAGGACGAAGAAGAAGGATGAGGAGGAAGAAGAGGAGGAGGAGACGAGGAGGAGATGAAGAGGAGGAGGAGACAAAGAAGAAGAGGAGGAGGAAGAGGAAGAAGAAAAAGGAGGAGAAAGAAGAGGGAGAACAAGAGAAGGAAGAGGACGAAGAAAGAGAAGAAGAGAGGGAGAAGGAGAAGAAGAAGAAGGATGAGGAGGAAGAAGAGGAGGAGGAAACGAAGAAGAAGAGGAGGGAGGAGATGAAGAAGAAGAGGGGGAGGAGATGAAGAAAAAGAGGACAAGGAGACGAGGAGGAGATGAAGAGGAGGAGGAGACAAAGAAGAAGAAGGAGGAGAAGAAAGAGGAGATAACTGCCTCTGTGTCATGTTGTCTCGTCTTTGTTTGGCGTCTCCTCCAAACTCAAATTTCATTCGACCCTGATTTAAAAAAAACTGTTGTTGTTTTTAAAACTCATCGTCCTGTTTTCTTCACCTGAGGCAGAAAGAAAGAACATGTGAGGAGGGTCGATGTGTTCGTCCAGCAGCAGGAGGACGGTTCAACCTTCTAACAAACACCACAGACAGTTGTGTTTGTTGTGTGTGTGTGAGGTTAACACAGACTGGGTCATGTGTGTGTGTGTGTGTGTGTGCGGTGGTGTGAGAGGATATGACAGGTCAGTGCAGAGAGGGCAGAGTCGACCTTGGTCGGCTTATTGAATTAAAGTTTTCATTACAGATGAGACGGAGGCAGAGGAGAAGGTCAGGACGAAGAACTGCAGGGAAATGATGCTGTCGCTAAGTGCTGCTGAGCTGCAGTCCACTTACAGCTGGTACCAGAACCAGCTGCAGCTGCAACAGGTGTTAGAAGAAAAGACAAGAAGAAATCCTAAGAAATATCTTCTAACACCTCTGTGTCAACATTCATGGATCCAAGATGATGAATCCTGATGAAGTTGTTAGTTCAAGTTCAAGCAGGACGACGACCTGTTTGTCTGACAACAGACGTGTTTCTATGTGATACTTAACAAAATAGACACATTACTCATGACTGTGATAAACAGAGGAGGAGGAGGAGGAGGAGGAGGAGGAGGAGGAGGAGGAGGAGGAGATGAAGAGGAGGAGGAGGAGGAGATGGAAAGGGTGGACCGGAAGAAGAAGGAGGAGGAGAAGAAGAAGAAGAGAGAAGACGTTGGAAAGGAAGGAGGAGGAGACGAAAGAGGAGGAGGAGGAGATGAATGAGAAGGAGATGAAAGAGGAGGAGGAGGAGACAAAGAAGAAGGAGGAGAAGAAGAAGGAGATGGAGGAGGAGGCAGGGGGTGAAGAAGGTGGAGGAGGAGGTGGACACGAAGAAGAAGGAGACAAAGAAGAAGTAGGGGACAGAGACGAAGGAGGAGAAGACGAAGAAGGAGGAGGCAGGAGGGTGAAGTAGGTGGAGGAGAAGTTGAAGAATAAGGAGGAGACGGTGAAGGAAGAGGAGGAAGGGAGAGCGAAAGGAGGAGGAGATGAAGAAAAAGGACAAGGAGGAGAAGAAGAAGGAGGACGAGGAGGAAAAGGAGGAGGAGGGGTGAAGAAAAAGGACAAGGAGGAGAAGAAGAAGAAGGTCGAGGAGGAAGAGGAGGAGGAGGGGGTGAAGGAGCAGGGCATGAAGAAGAAGAAGGAGGAGGAGAAGAGAAGGAGGAGGAGAAGAAGAAGAAGGAGGAAGATCCCAAAGCAAAACCTCCCCATTTATTCAGTCAGTGATTCAGTCAGTCAGTCAGTGATTCAGTCAGGCACAGGGAGGGCAGCCTACAGCTCACCTGGGTCTTCAGCGGGTCCTTCAGCTCTGCACACAGCACCTGGTGGTTTGAGATCAGGAGAGAAGTAAGTGTTGATCTTTGTTCTTCTCTGTTCATCTACTGACGGTGTGGAGCTGATTTGTGCATCAGTTCCTGTTCAGAACGTGATCACAGCTGATTCCTGTTTCACTCTGTGTTTACTCTTCTGTGCTAATGAAGCTAGTTAGCGAGCTGGATGACATGAAGGCCTGATGCTCTCTCACTGTGTTTTTATGGACATTGTTTCATTGTTTGTTTTTAAAAGCTGAACTTTCTGCTGTATATTTAATTTCTATTCTTTTCTAAGCAATTAATTATATTTACACTTGAAAAAGCATTTTTAAAAAAGAAGAACCAATATTGAACGCAATTATTCTGAAGATCAGACAGAAAAGGTTTTAAAAGAGAAAAACACAATCGAGCTTCACAGGCTGCAGAATAATCCACAATCAATAAAAGTAATTCAGAACCGTGTACCTTTACAGAAATAACAGACAGTTCAAAAGGGGGTTTGAGTTTGAGCCCGGACCGAACGCAGGCTGAAGCTTTCGCTTTGAGGGGGGAAAAAGCAGCAGGAATACAAAGATCGGTGTTGTCTGAAGCTCGGCGGAGGGTCAAACACATTTGTAATGTGTGGATGAGCTGCCACAGAGCTGCACTGCAGGGACGGCGGCTGTGTTTGCAGGAACAGGAGTTAAAGCGAGATCACGAGGCGATCACGGGCTGGATGTGAGAGAGGATGAGGAGATAAGAAGAAGCCGTGGGGCGGCGGGCCGGAGGCTGAGGGTAATTAGCAGCATGACTTTAAAAAAAAACGTCTGTAATTGAGATTTTTTTATAATAAATGTGTTGAATGACGACGTGAGAGGGAAGAATCATCATCCAGTCTGCACCTTGTCTCGAGCTTCTCTACGAGTCGTAGCTCGTTATCGAGGTAACGATGTGTCAATATTGTGTTCACAAAGTAGCCAAGAAATAAAATCAGTGATTGCAGGTTTAATGGAAAATGTCAGATCACTGTTGAAGAGTAAATGCAGAAGTGACCCCGGACAAGACACGAGAAGACGGTTGTTAAAGGGATATTCCGGTGTAAGTTTAATCCATGGTCTAACACACCTTGACACCGAGTAAGACTCCCCCTTGAGAGGTCAAGTTAGCTGACCGCTAGCTTAGCTAGTTTTAGCAACCTCAGAAAAGACCGCACGATAACAACACACTGCAGCTTATGTCTCCAACTAGAAACCGCCATCAAAAAGCCACAATTAATGGTGAGAACAGCAGCAAACTTCAGCAACAGTACATGTACAGTCCCAGCACACAGTACGAAGCATCAAACATCTGCTAGCTTTGCTGGATTTGTATTAAAAACACAGCACAACTCACCCTCTCCTCCAGCAGCCTGCCTGTGTGGGGAAGCCCTGACGAGTCGATTACCGAGTGCAGTAGATTTCTGCAGCTCAAGGGTGAAAATGTCTGATTATTACTCCATGGGATGCTCAGTTCTTATTATCGATAGTTGATAGAAAGATTAATGTATATTAATTATATATCTTCATCAGCTGCGGAAATCTACTGCACTCGGTAATCGACTCGTCAGGGCTTCCCCACACAGGCAGGCTGCTGGAGGAGAGGGTGAGTTGTGCTGTGTTTTTAATAGAAAGAACTAGTTTGTGTTCTCGGAGACGTAATAACTTCTCAGTTCAACTTGCTTGTTAAATCCAGCCAATAATATAATGTACGTCTTCATGGGCTCTACAAATAAAACTGATATTAGCTGACTTTGCACGCCTCACATACTTCTAGCATTTTATCACCATGTCTACAGTCAAGGAATCAATCTGACATTTTTTAAGAAAATAAGCTATTTTATTGACCACACAAAAAACTAAATTTAATCTCTCAGTCTAGTCTAAATTGACATTTCACGTCAGGGCTGTTAAATATTACCGCTCCAGTCTTCCAGGTGAAGCTTGGATGTAGGGCGACAGTCCGTGAAATCCCTGGCACAACATTAACCCGCTTCATTCCTCCCTCTGACACACAAACTGACTGAGCCAGAAGTGACCCAACACACCGCGGTCCTGAGGCAGAACCGGAGGACACACACACACACACACACACACACACACACACAGTGGCGTCACGCGGGGCGATGGAGCGTCGGTTCTGTTCGGTTGCTGTGAACAGAGAACAGGTGCAGCAGTCGACAGATGAGGAGGACCGTCTCCCCCGCCTTCTAAATAAAACACCATCCATCTCCGTCTCGCTCTCTCTCCCCTCCCCTTCAAACAACCGTCACGTTAAAGTCGTCAACAAAAGAGATGTTTCGGGTTTGTGAATGAAGAGTTAAAATACGGTACGAGGTCACTGCGACCTCACGATACGTAAGGCTGCAGTGGCGTTACGAGACCAAACTTTAAAAACACCGATCTCCTCAGAACGTATAAATTGTAGCACCAAGATTTTCTGATCAGTTTAAAGCGAGGACTCAGTTCTTCAGCGTGATGTGATTTTTTTTGCAGATCAGATTATGCACAGATCTCCGGGGGCGGTCAGATTGCAGATTACGTTTTTACAGATTATGGGACACACTCTCTGACATTCAGACAGATGGAGATCCACGAGGGGGAAGTCTTCCAGAAACAAGAGGCCACCACGGGACAAACGATGATGGAGGCAGATGGAGGGAGAGTTTCAAACGAGCGCACTGCTGATTTAGCATGTTTTTAGCCCAATAATCACAAATGGCACGGTGGACTTTCTCCATGCTTTCAGTAATGTGTACTGGGTCATTTTAGTGCCTAGTCAGGGCCTTTTGTAGCCGTCTTTGGGTCAACAGAACCAGATATTTAAAGCCGAGGAGGAGGAGGAGCGTTAGAGCTAGCCGAGGAGGCTGCCAAGCCAGAGACCACTGTTCAAGACAGTCTCAACATTTTTATATTTTGATATTTCTGGCAAGACATCGGGACATTTCCTGTCATGTTTGCAGCAACTAAGCCAGTTATTATAAGCCGAAATATCTTTTCCTTACCCGAACCAAGTGTTTCAATTCAATATATTAGTACCAACGTGTCTCGTGTCGTCCATTTCCGACTAAAAGCATCCAGCAGAGGCGACTGAGTGTGACCGAACAGCGATGGGGTCAAAATGGACGTCTATCATACGCCGACCTCCCGTCCCACGAGAGGAACGGGTCCGTAGACGGATTAGTTTAAGTAAATCTCTCAGCTCTCTCTTCTTTGTCCTTTCATACATGATGCCCATGAAGCGATAAACGTCAACTTCAAGATCAGACACCACGTCCACGTCTCCCCAATGACAAAGAGACGACAAAACATCCACACTGACACGATCTACATGATATACAGACACACACACGTACACGAAGAAGGTTAAAATGATCATAAGACCGCTCGCGTGTAGACCAGGACAGAGAAAATCAGATAAAAAACAACAGTGGGAGCCGTTTCAGAGCAAGGCTGCTCGTCCCAGAGGACAAAACTACATCAATAAAACTAAAATATAGCCTCGTTGACCTGGTTTCTACCCCGAGTGCCGACACACAAACACCCACCGCTGCCTCACGCTCGCTCCCACACGCGTGTAATGTGAAGTCCTCATACCAACACGATAAATTCTGTCATGTTGTCAGAACATTTCGACCCACGTCACCGCTCCAGAAACGTACTGTACGAGCATCTTCTGACCTGTGAAGGTTGAGAAAGAATATAAATCCTCTTCTTCAAACATTTAATCATGTAACCTGCAACACGTTCACTCCAAAACACCTTAAACGTAAAAGGAGTTTGTAATTACTGACGCCTCTATTGCTATAAAAGTGTTCAGCATTCTCCTAAACAACTGGAGTAGATGGAGACTTGTTTTAAAAGGAAAAAAACAACCATAAAAATGAAATAATTACTCCAAAGCTCCATTAAAACTTTGCTGAATTAGCTATTAGGACTTTCTGTCTGCAGTTTACTCATGTATGTAAAGACCATTACTGGATCACTTTTGACACACAGATGGAGACTTGTTTAAAATGAAAAACAAAACAAGAAACATACAGCTCGATCGGCAAAATCCAAGTCTGCAGAAGCCCATAGATCCCGGATTGATATAAAAAGAGAATATTTACAACCTCGGCATGAAGTCAAGCTCATGCATCCACAAAAGACTCCTTCCTATTGGCTTAATTGCGACTAACAAGCGACTGTAAAACAATTGCTGGGCCAGAAAATGGCTTGTTTCACGATCAGAATTTGAGCCATTTGGTCCAAAAACATTTTGTCTCTTGTGGCCACAACACAGAATAATCAGGTAATTCTACATCCAGGAAGTCAATTCATAGGAACAAACAGGTCTCTGCCTCCGATGTTGTATCCAGATTTCCTTTTTTGGATCCAAACTTCAGCATCAGCTTCGCAGCAACCGTTTAAAAAGTGTGTAAATAACAACTTTTCAAATCAATTTGGGATCTTGCTGCTTCCAGAGACTTGGGTAACATACATTGGAAAAGCTGTATGGAGCCATTTCACATATTTCTTAGTTGTTTTTAAATGTAAATCTTCAGTTGTTTAGGAGGCTTCTGCAACTCTGTTTAGCTGTGAAGCTCCAGAAATGTTTTGTGGACAACGAAAACCATCACCACACTTTCCACTGCCATGGGGGTGTGACGAAATTACCAAATTAAAATTTTTGAATGAATTTATCCTTAAACACCTGACGTTTAGCCGACTGAGTGAACAAATCTGTTAGCTGTAGGCTAAATGTTGGCTAACCTGGCAAAGTTTACGTCGTTTCATCGTTGTCATCTCACAGTTTTTAATCTTATGTAGCTGCTAAACAGCTGTTTAAAGAGTAAATTAGAAATATGTTGCATCTTTCTTTCACTTTATAACAGGAGGTTGTGGTGTTCACACCGCTTTTGTCCACAGGGGGCGCCAGAATCAACTAAAATGAAAGTCCCTCGCTTTAAAAAGTGCAAATAAGTTGCATGAACATAGAGGCAGAGTTATACAGGTGTCATGTATGAATTACTCATTTCAGAAGACAAAAACAAGTCCAGCTGGGCTCCGTGGTGAATTCAACACCTGTGTGAGGATTTTTTGGGGTTTGATCCACGGTTCAACTTTAAAACTATCTTTGAACGCTGATGACGACTGAAAAGCTCTCAGAGAGGCTCAGAGTGTGCGAGGAACTTGTTGGTGTGTTGTTGATCCTTGCCGGTACCTGGAGTAAAACAGTTTCCCACGGCGATGTGAGAGGGAAAAAATGAGCACTTATCCTGAGGCTGATGATGGCACGACATGAAAGTAGAGATACAAGAGGGAAACAAGAGGGTCTGGAGGAAACAAGTTCCCAGAAACTTCTCAGATGAGTCATTTCCTTTGTGTAATGCCGTCACTGAAGAAGTCACGCGACTTCACCTTCCTCTTGTGCAGAACGATATATGATTTTGTTTTGTTTTTTTACAGGGTTTATTTGTAAGACAGCACACGGTCGACTGTCAGGAAAACATAAATGATGTCCGTTTTCAAGCTAGGACAGTCGCACGCAGCCATCAGCCTCCACCCGGGTGATCTTTAATCAGCTCCCCGCTCTGCAGTCTGCACACAGATTATGGGCCGGATCTGTTCGACCCCACCGTCGGACAGATGGGAACCCAAAGGGGGGGTCCTCCAGAATCAGCAGACCCAGTTTCCCCCCTGCCGGTCCTCATACATGACCTCCGACCTGGAGCTCACCACAGGCCTGACGGCCGACCGAGAGCGATGGGGAGAGAGGGAGGAAGGTGAGGAAGCCAGCGGGGGAGTTTAAAACCATTAAACTGCCCAAAAAATTAAATGCTGCATATATTAAACGTTGACCTTCAGTGCAGGCAGTGGTCGCAGATCATGCCGGCGCAGTGTGAACATCATGTTCGCCTCCTTTAGAGACTGAGTTTCCTTTAGTGTTGTGATTAGGAGGTTGTGTTTGTCTGTTTGTTGGTTTGTGAGAAGCATTTCACAAAATACCCAGGGGGCAAAACCCATATTTTTTGGAAAACCAACACGGAATGTTGTAAAAGGTTTCACACCAGAAATGATATATAGGACCTTAAAGGATCACAACCTGGGTGGACAACCCGGTCAACTAGCTACTGGAAAGCTACAGGGGGCCAAAACCCCCCTTTTGGAGACATATTCCTGGCGAAATTTTGTAAATGCAAATATTTAGGTACTACAAAGGCATAAATAGTCCTACAACTTTAAAATTTGGCAGAGAGTATCCTGACACATAGGGGAAAGCAGGAAAAAAAGATGCTGGGGTTTGCTGCAACTCTAGTTTAAGATATCACCCTCAACATCCCAAAAAAGACAAAAAAAAGTACTGTTCGCCTGACAAATTCTCATGAAAATTCATATTTTTCAACACTTTATGGTGAGTATCTATACCTAACATATATACAGAAAACTTCCCTAATTCATGAGCTTCAATTTGAGTCCAAGATGGCCTTTCTATCTCAAAGATTGCACTTGCTGTGACCAAAAGTCTTCTCTATACCCAAAATCGAGAAAACTGAAAACAGACATAGAATGTTGTAAAAGGTTTTGCGCCAGAAATTATATTTAGGACCTTCAAAGATCACAACCTGAGTAGTAGTTTTTTCACTTTGCCCCCTGGGTAAAAGGTACTGAACAGATTTCCATAAAAGTTGGAAGGAGGACAGGCCCAGAATAGACCCCATTAACTTTTGGTGCCGATGTGGATCGACATTTTTGTTGATGAAAAAAATCTGGTATTTAGTCTTTAGGTGGCTGGTTTCTATGAGTGCGTACAATTTGATCCGATCTGGATCTAGCGGATTAAAATATGTTTTATCTGATATTGGATTTGGCTTGAGTGGACTGAAGGGGACTGTTGGGCCTTGCCGGACGTATCCGCGCTACTTGCTGTGTTGTGGATTTGCAAAAAGGTTATTTGAAAATATTCTTGCTGTTGAACATTTTTAAAGCTGCATTATTTAAATGAAGATATTATGACATTTTATTTCTGGCCACCCGGGGAATGAAAGAACAGTTATCACTGGTTACCAAACCAAAGTCGGGGTTCCCACATGTCCTGGAAAAACCTGGAAAATGATTGACCAATTTTCCAGTCATGGAAAACATATGGAAAATGACAAAAAAAAGACAAATGTCCTGGAAACGGTTAAGTTTTCCTGGAAAATTATTTTTATTTCTAACTTTATTTTTATTTTTCCAGGACAAATGTCCTGAAAAATAAAAATAAAGTTAGAAATAAAAATAATTTTCCATAACCTGGAAATGGTTGACCAATTTTCCAGTCATGGAAAACATATTGAAAATGAGAAAAAAAGACAAATGTCTTGGAAATGGTTTAGTTTTCCTGGAAAATAATTTTTATTTTTATTTTTTCCATGACTTTCCAGGACATTAAAATGGAAAAGTCCTGGAAAAGAATTTCAGGGAAAGAGTAGGAACCCTGAAATAATTTTCCAGGAAAACTTAACCGTTTCTAGGACATTTGTCCTTTTTTCTCATTTTCCATGACTGGAAAATTGGTCAATCATTTTCCAGGTTTTCCAGGATGCATGGGAACCCTGACTTTGGTTTGTCCTCCATCAGCTCTGGAGGAAAACATCTTTCATCTGCAAATCCATCCATTTTCTTCAGCTTGTGTGTTAAACCTGAAAGAAAAGAAAACACATTATAAAAACAGACCATGTGATCATTTTCGAAACATAAGACTCGTTGTGTGCCTGTAAAATCGTCAACAACAATGTAGATTAGACAGATTTTGTCATTAATAATCTGTATGACCGCTGTGATATTTTAAGAAGCTGACAGAAGGTCGACAGTGTTACAGAAAGAAAGACAGAAGAGAAGGACGAGTCCTTGGTGAGAAAAGTTTGTGCCTTGTTGTTACACAAACCATCCGGGAGAATGATGACTGACTGCGACCGTCCAAAGAAAAGGGCATCTTTATATGTGCGCACACATTTACTCACACAGATGAGCTCAGCCCGTCCATTCATTACAGAGGTGAGGAGGAAATAAGTCTCTGCCCCGTTAACTGCAACACCTGTGCTGCCTCCATCACGCAGCCGCCCGTCCACGCCGGCGTCTCGCAAACATCCATCAGACAAACGGCCTCATCGGACGCCCGCCGAAGGTCAGAGTTTGACAGCGTTAGATGGGGCGTTGATCAAAGTGACGGAGCTAAGTAGAGTAAGGTAATGGGGTAGTAGGTCATGCACAAGGAGCTTTCACACCGCGACTCACAGCAAACAAACCTCTGGCCGTTGCTTGTAGTTGGCCTGTTTCTGTCTGTCGTCCAATTATAGTCACAGTTCGTTCGTCACGAGCCGGTTTCGCGAGATCAGTATTGACAGTTCTGCCTGAGGCTGACAAAAGGCTGACTTTGGCTGTCTGGTTCTCAAACACTGGGCCGTTTGTGCTTCTGCTGAATGATGTGAAGCTTCCTTTAAAGAAAACATCCGTTCATTCAGTGGTTGAATTTAACTTTGGCATCCTGAGGTCATGTGCATGTTTCCGGTATGTGCATTGTTGGTGTTGGACTCTGGGATTGAGCCTGAAGCATCCAAGATTGGGAAACCTTTTTTTTGTGGATGACGTGATTCTGCCGGCTTCTTCTGTCCGTGACTTGCAGCAGGCACAGTGCAGCTAGTGTGAAGCGGCTCGAAGTAGAAAACAGTAGATTGCTTCCCCATGCAAGCAGAGTTTAAGTATCTCAGCGTGTTGTTCACGAGTGTTGGGAAGATGGAGTGTGAGATGGCGGTTTGGTTTGGTTTGGTGCAGCGTCAGCAGGTCTGCAGGCGTTGTGATGGACAATCGTGGTCAAGAGGGAGCTGAGCCATAATGCTAAGTTTGGATTTCACCACTCGTTACAAGTGGAAAATGAGTTGAAATGAGTTTCCTCGGCAGGCTGTCTGGTTCTCAAACACTGGGCCGTTTGTGCTTCTGCTGAATACTGTGAAGCTTCCTTTAAAGAAAACATCGTTCATTGCAGTGGTGGAATTTAACTTTGGCGTCCCAAGGTCATGTGCATGTTCCCGGTATGTGCATTGTTGGTGTTGGACTCTGGGATTGAGCCTGAAGCATTCGAGATTGGGAACCTTATTTTTGTGGATGACGTGGTTCTGCCGACTTCTTGTGTCCGTGACTTGCAGCAGGCACAGTGCAGCTAAGTGTGAAGCGGCTGGGATGACGGTTGGCCCCTTCGAAGTAGAAAACAGTAGATTGCTTCCCCATGCAAGCAGAGTTTAAGTATGTCAGGGTATCTCAAGGAAATTGAATCGAATGCAACTGGATTTGGTTTTTGTCTTTGAAGACGTTTCACCTCTCATCCGAGAGGCTTCATCAGTTCCTGCTCCCTTGACTAGGCTGGGACTAGTCCAACTAGCCGGTGTGGAGGTCCAGCTATTTAACCTCTTAGGAGGCGGGCACAAGGCCACTGATGTCTATGGGTCGTATGTGCTCCATTATTGCCAACGACAGTCGTTAGTACGGTCGTTGGGGATGGTGGAAAGTTGGTTTCGACTTCGTTAGTGCTCTATTGTGTTGTAACGACAGTCGTTGGAGTCACACGAGGCCCTTTGTGCACAGCCGTTGTTCTTAGAGGCTAAGTTGTTGAATCTCCTGGGAAGACATGAAAGGGCAGATTGAATGCAGAATGAGAATATTCACAGGCTATGTCAGGGTGTTGTTCACGAGTGTTGGGAAGATGGAGTAAGAGATGGCGGTTTGGTTTGGTTTGGTTTGGTGCAGCGTCAGCAGGACTGCAGGTCGTTGTGCTGGACCATCGTGGTCAAGAGGGAGCTGAGCCATAATGCTAACTTTGGATTTCACCACTCGTTACAAGTGGAAAATGAGTTGAAATGAGTTTCCTCGGCAGGGTGGCTGGGCTCATCCGTAGAGATAAGGTGAGGAGCTCGGACATCCAGAGGGAACTGGAGCCGTCGAAAGGACCCTGCTGAGGTGGTTCTGGCATTTGACTGAGATCCCTCTTGACTCTGGATAACAAAACAAGGATGCTTGACTCGACGTGTCCTTGATGGCACTTACAGGAGCTCTTTTAGCCACTTCAGGCCGGCGCAGTGGAAATAAAAAGGTACTAACCTTTGGGAATCTGTTCATGACTGTGCAAAAGCCTCAGTCGGGGAAACTACAAAACAATTCACGTCTGATAAAGACACAATTTGATGCAAGAGAAACTCAAATTGTGAAGTGTTTACCAACTGAAAACGGAACAATTCACTGGAACAGCTTCATCATCAGTATCAGCAGTCAATGATGTGACATTTAAAGTGCTGTTTTCCTCTAGCGCAGAACAACTTTATTTTCACAGAGAACTTCGTCAAACTTTCAGGCGTCATGCGATCACATCGGAGCGGCCGATGTTCACAAGCTGCCGCTGTGTCGACGGCACATATACCCGCCAGTATCCTGCATATGGCTGCTGCTGCACCACCTAAGGCTGCGATACTGTTGCATAATACTGTTTGTACATTAATAATCTACACCCAACATATGCTTTAAGACTGCACACAGGAATATGGTCTCGCTTTGCCATTAATAATGTGCTGTTTGTAGAGATTTGCAGCTGCTTCGGATGAGCTCTGTGTAGCATCTTTAAAAAACAACTTTTCAAAGTTGTTCTGAAGTTCTTGTTCGCTTCGATCATTCGTAGATTGTATAGTGATTGTACAGTTGTAGTGTGTTTTCAGACACTGAACTTACTTGTTGTGTGCTGGAGACTTGCAAGGAATCAATTAGTTGTCCTTGAATGTGATTTAAAGACAAACTAAACATCATAAAAACATTAATCTTTGAAGAAAATGTGGTTGTATGTTGTAATCTTTGCTAAGAAGAAGATTCACCCACAGAGAGAAGATGATAGTCAGTTTATTATCAAACCACTCTTGACTTGTTTTACTCTGATTTAGATAAAAGCAAATCTCGCTCATCTACTTAATCAAAATCCAAACTTTTGCGTAAGGGAATGAATTTCCGAGGCGGTGCGATGTGTCGGTGTTGATGTAATGAGCAAGCTGTGGACATGAATCATTTCCGTCATTGCAGGTATTACAGCTCTGCGCCCGAGGCAACGCGCCGTGATTGATAACCTTGATGATTACACTTTGCCAATGGGAGAGGAAGAGCAGGAGTGGTGAGGGGGAGGGGGAGGAAGAGAGGAAAGGAAGGGACATAATGACACTAATGATAATTACAGAATTGTTAATACCCGAATCTTCAACGAAGTGTGCTTTGCCCTTAGTCGTAGACGTAGCAAGACATCCTTTAATCCTCCCCTGTATCACCAGAGACGTTCACCAGGTGTATAGTTTCATCCTGAACGTAATCAGTAAATATGGATCTTACTCAGGTTGAACTGGGATTCACTTTTCTGAGTGGAAAATATCACAGTTTATGTTCGTTTCCATTTTCATTCCATTATTTTGTGACCACGCTTATTGTCTAGTTAGGTTTAGGCACAAAAACAGTTGAATCAGGGTAAGAAAAAGATGTTTTGGCTTAAAATACCTGGATTTGTGGCCACAAACACGACTGGAAATGTCCCGACATCTCATCAAAAATGTCAGTTTTGGTGTTTCACAAGACAGCTTGAAACGCACACTCCACATGTCAAAAAATTTCAAGTTTTGTTGCCTCAAACAAGGCTGAAAAATGTCCCGACATCTCATCAAAAATATTTGGTTTGTTGACCACAAGCACAAAGCTGGAAAATTCCTCCGACATCTCATTGGAAATATCCAGAGGTTTCATGGTTATAAATGTTGAAACGGCGCCCTTCTTCTGATTTGAAAGTCGTAATTTGAATGTGAACGTGATCCGACTCACATGTCAGTCTGGTGTGTTTTACACATGACATTGAACACATCAGATGTTTGCAGACCTGCCAACATGTTACTCAGTTGACCGGGCTGCTGACGTTCATGCAGCCTGTTTGGTTCACGTCTGTTTCATGTCAACCTTCATTAGAAGGACACGTCGCCCTCATACATACGGTACTTACACTCTACGTCGCACAAACATGGCTGTTAATTTACGGATGTCGTTTCAATGATGACAGCCTGTTAATCATGTGGCTGGACGTGTGTGTGTTGCATTAGAGGGTAAAAGTACATTAAATTAATACGTTCTTATCATGTTGTTTAAAATTGTTAAAGATGTTTGTTAAAATTAAGCTATGGAGCTTTTAAGGGTCTTTTTTTATGCTAAATCTCAATTTGGATTGTAGGCGAATGTTATAGATCTGGTGAGTAAATACTGGAAAATACTTGTTAAGACAACTTATAGCCAAGAAAACACTGACATATGATCACTTCAGCAACATTAGCATGTCGTGTTTCTGTCCACTTGGTAAACGTGAGGTCAATATTTACTCTCCGGTCTCCTCAAAACCCCCGAGGGAAATATCTGATGTGACAGCAGCTTTACTCCTCCACTGATGTAGTCACTAACTGTGCCTATATAATGCAAAAATTAGAGCTTTTTTTTTTTTTTCCTACGTCATACAAACATGGCTGTTAATTTATGGATGTCGTTTCAATGATGACAGCCTGTTTATCATGTGGCTGGACATGTGTGTGTTGCATTAGAGGGTAAAAGTACATTAAATTAATACTTTCTTATCATGTTGGTTAAAATTGTTAAAGATGTTTGTTAAAATTAAGCTATGGAGCTTTTAAGGGTCTTTTTTTTCCCTAAATCTCAATTTGGATTGAAGGCGAATGTTATAGATCTGGTGAGTAAATACTGGAAAATACTTGTTAAGACAACTTATAGCCAAGAACATATCATGATCACTTCACAGAGCAACATTAGCATGTCGTGTTTCTGGCCACTTGGTAAACGTGAGGTCAATATTTACTCTCCGGTCTCCTCAAAACTCCTGAGGGAAATATCTGATGTGACAGCAGCTTTACTCCTCCACCGATGTAGTCGCTAACTGTGCCTGTCTAATGCAAAAATTAGAGCTTTTATTCAGACAGCTGCTGAATAAACATTTCACATCATAGATCTAGTGAGTAAAGACTGGAAAATACTTGTTGAGACAACTTATAGTCAAGAAAACACATATGACCTCTTCACAGAGCAACATTAGCATGTCGTGTTTCTGGCCACTTGGTAAACGTGAGGTCAATATTTACTCTCCAGTCTCCTCCAAACTCCCGAAGGAAATATCTGATGCGACAGCAGCTTTACTCCTCCACCGATGTACGTTCACAAACGAGTCGCTATTTTCTATTTTTCCGACAGCTGCTGAATAAAACATTTCACATCATAACTCCTCAAAAGAAAAAAAACGTTTTGCTTGTATTTTGCTTCGTCATGTCGTCCTCCTGTCCCGGCAGTCTGCCTGCTGCAACAGCTTGCTAATTACCGGACAGCGGCTTCGCTCCCCCCAAATCAGCCCCGACGGTGTTTCGGTGGCTTGACCGTAACGTCACGGCAGCTAAACGAAAGAAAGTCAAAGCATCACGGTTTGTCTGTCATGTGTACGTTGGCCCCTGCGGCTGCTGTCAACATGTTCGGCGAAAGGTTGAACCCGCTCACCCTCAATAAACTAAGCCCGTGGAAAAACATTCGCCCTCTGCATGGCTGATCATGTACGGAGCAGGTAGCGAGTGAGCTGAATCTGTGTGTGTGTGTGTGTTTGCAGCCGAGGTGCATTTTCTTTACTCGTTTGTGTTTCAGCTCGGCGAGTGTTTACGGACAAGCGCCTGCATGTGTTTGCTTGTTTTGTGCGCGTTGTTGTGTGAATGACTCACTGCCGCCTGATGAGAAAGTCTGTCAGTCACCGTCCAACAGTGACGGGCTGATAATCACCGCCCAATTAGCCGGCGTGGGGCCAGACAAGCCAACGAACACACACACACCAATTATATGGACTTAATCCCAACACTGGTGTCACTCACCTGTACGACCTTTGAGCTCTGCACTCCGGGGTCAAACCCTGCAGAGGTGTGAGACGGCCTGAAGACAGTTTAATAGCAGGTTCATGACTTGCGTGGGTTTGCAAAACACCCACAAGTTCCCGTTTTCAGTGAGATAAATCAATGTGAATCTCATCCACCCACCTGTTTCATACATCAGGGAGTGGGAGGGATAACCGATGAGCATGAGAAGGGATTTCACGCAAAGATAAAAACTATAACTCGGATCAATTCACGAGTCAAAAATAGATCTCGGTTAAGATTTCAGCGCCTTTTTTATATTCTTGACTTTAAAACGGTCGACAGGTTCATCTGTGTGCAGCGAGAGGAGAGAGGGAGGCTTCACGAGAGAGCCGGATAAGTCTCAGAGAGGATGGAAATGAGAGTCGAGGGGTGAAGATGAACAGCAGACGGGGGAATAAGGCCAGCGAGAGGAGAGTAATAACCGGATGGATGCAGAGGAGCTACGACTGGAAGGAAGAACGGGCTTATTAAAAAGGGAGGTGGAGAGGTGAGGCGAGCTGTGTTTGTGCCAGTCTGTGCCAGGGTCGCTCCGACCAGTCCCTCTGTTTTGGCTGGCAGATGGGTCCTGTCGTGGCGCCGCCTGAAGGATGGCGTGCCGCGCCGACGCCGCCTCCACTTAGGAGATCGCGCACACACCCACACACACACACGTAACGTTCTCCTGCAATTTCACTTCCTTTCTTGCCGGCGCGGCCGCAGAACTGACAGATTGAGAGCAAACAGGCAGGCGGGCAATCAGCTCAGACACCTGAGAGCGCCCTGAGGACCCGCGCTCCTCGCTGGCAGGCGGAGGGGACTGCTGGCGACGCTGCAAAACACCAATTAGGCCCCCTCGAAAAAAAGAGCTCCATTAAAAGACCAATTAAAGAGCCATTACAGAATAATGAGAGGAGCTGTACCTGTTAGGTCTGAAGCAACCTGTGCAGACGGAGATACACCAGACCTGAGCTGTGTGGTTTTACCGGACGACCCACAACGTCACGTTCGTTGACACTTTTATACCGTTACCGTGTCAAACGGGTGAATCAGAACTGTCGGGTAAGAAATCCTCTTAAAGGGATATTCCGGTGTAAGTTTAATCCATGGTCTAACACACCTTGACACCGAGTAAGACTCCCCCTCGAGAGGTCAAGTTAGCTGACCGCTAGCTTAGCTAGTCTTAGCAACCTCAGAAAAGACCGCACGATAACAATACACTGCCGCTTATGTCTCCAACTAGAAACCGCCATCAAAAAGCCACAATTAATGGTGAGAACAGCATCCAAACTTCAGCAACAGTACATGTACAGTCCCAGCACACAGTACGAAGCATCAAACATCTGCTAGCTTTACTGGATTTGTATTAAAAACACAGCACAACTCACCCTCTCCTCCAGCAGCCTGCCTGTGTGGGGAAGCCCTGATGAGTTGATTACCGAGTGCAGTAGATTTCCTGCAGCTGAAAGATGAAAATGTCACGTTTATTACTCCATGGTACTTCCGTTCTTTTCCTGTCAGCTCTGACAGGAATAAGAACTGAGCATTCCATGGAGTAATAATCAGACATTTTCATCCTTGAGCTGCAGAAATCTACTGCACTCAGTAATCGACTCGATCAGGGCTTCCCCACACAGGCAGGCTGCTGGAGGAGAGGGTGAGTTGTGCTGTGTTTTTAATACAAATCCAGCAAAGCTAGCAGATGTTTGATGCTTCGTACTGTGTGCTGGGACTGTACATGTACTGTTGCTGAAGTTTGCTGCTGTTCTCACCATTAATTGTGGCTTTTTGATGGCGGTTTCTAGTTGGAAACATAAGCTGCAGTGTGTTGTTATCGTGCGGTCTTTTCTGAGGTTGCTAAAACTAGCTAAGCTAGCGGTCAGCTAACTTGACCTCTCGAGGGGGAGTCTTACTCGGTGTCAAGGTGTGTTAGACCATGGATTAAACTTACACCGGAATATCCCTTTAAAGAGACGCTCTGACATAACATTAGCAGCGGACGACATCCAGGGAACAAAGAAGAGTTTCCTGTTGGGCGGTGATGAAGCGAGCTGCCACTGAATTCCCCCTTCGGTCGTTAAAACACGGTGGACTTCACAAGGGCGAGGCAAAGAACGACTCGGAGACTGAAGACTCGCGCCGTCGTCGAATCGCTTAAGTGTGTGATTACTTTCTATTTCTATCCACTGACGAGGACCCTCAAGACTCTCTGAACCTGTGTGTGTGCGCCGTGGACGGACAGAGACAAGTGTCCTTCTGCTTGATATCTCGGCCTCCATCAGGTCCAATCAATACGATCCCTCAGAATTACTGTCACAGCTGAATGTATTACCCTGTCACACACACACACACACACACACACACACACATTGACATTTACATTCATTAAAGCGAACACCATTTACTCACATCGTGAAGCGTCGTGTGTTCATGTGATTGATAAAACAAACAGGACAACACAGACCGAGGAGGGACGCGAGGCTCATTAAAGGATCGTTCTGCTCCGTCTCGTCTTATTTCTGTATTTCTGGCCGTCGTCCAGAGTGATAAAAACACTGTTAGAGTAACTTAGAAACAGACAGACGTCTTTTATCAGCTTTGATAAATGCAAACCTGCCCAGCACCAGAGAGGCATCAGAGAAGTTAGACTTAAAATCCCACTTAGGTTAAAGATCGGAGGTGTGTACACCCGGGTCTTTTGATTCTGCAGTAGACACCTCGACCCGGCTTTGATCTTAACCCAAACCCAAAATTAACGGGTCTAGACAGGTTTTTTAAATGTGTGTCAACAGGCGAAAAATCAAGCAGCCCATCTGTGATTTTTTTTATCTGAAGCGTTTCGTTTCACGTCACGAATGTACCGGAAACAACAATAGAGCCATTGTGAAAGTACGTCTGTAAAGTAGTGGATAAATGGAGCATCACAACCCCGCAAAATGACTCATTTCACTGTCATAATTTGAGACATTCGGTCCGATAACATTTGGAAAGTCCAGAAGGATTAGATCATCTTATCCCTTTCAGGTTAGCCAGTCGCTAAACCGGAAGTTCCAGGTATCCAGGTATTATCTCAGCTGGGAAGTCGAGCTTTTTTATGCTTCAAAACACCTCTGAGCAGCTTTCAGAGGAATGAACAGTGCCAAACCTCCAACACTGAGTCCAGTGATAAATCATCCTTGAATAGACGCATCCTAAATTGCTTCCTTATTTACGCGCAACCACCGGATGTTGATAACCCGTCATTGCTCTCAGATGTCTTTGCTCCGTGGACACAGTAAAATTGTGTTGTTGCTGGAGTCTTTAGACTTTTTAACTCGCACCTTGGAGGTCGGTGAAGTCGTCCCAGGAACCGCTGCTCTGCTTCCAGACTGCTTTTGTTGCCAGACCTGACCACACAGGATTCAAACTAGAGGGTGACACGGGAGTGGATTTTCACTCTTGTCTTGTCCCACTCCCGTGAAAATTCTCCCGTCTTGTCCTGCTCACGTGATGAAACTTTTACAACTTTCTTGTCTTGTCCCGTCCCGTCACAAATCTCAGGACTGAATCCCGACTCCCGTCCCGTCTTCGTTCTTTCATCATTGGCGGCGCTTATTTTTCAGAGGTCTGTTTCCCGCTCCCGCTCTTGCCTGATCCCGAGTAGGTCCGCGTCCTGCTTGTCTTGAATCCTGCGACCAGCAGTAAAATTACTCCCGTACCGCGGGAATCCCGAGAATTTGTCACCCTCTAATTCAAACCCCCTTTTTTCCAGCGTCAAATGAGACGCTTCCAACTTCCAAGTTTAAGTTTTTTTTTTACCAAATCCTTGTCTTGTTTACAACCCGTCTGATGAATCCTTGTTTCCCCCATCTGACTTTGTTGTACTGATTTCCAGCTGACTGATGGAAATGATGTTTAACGCGCAGAAATTAGAGCCAGGTTGTAAAAATAAACCCGATTCATCCTTTAACCCTGTAAGACCCAAATATAGAAAAACCTAAAAAAAAAATTTTTTAACCTTTCAGATGTTGTTGTAGGAGGCCTCTGATGCAGAAATTAAAGAGTTTTTTAAAAATAAATGTTTATGTAAGTTTTTAGAGAAATGTTGTAATATTGCAACATTGGGCTTAGGTGGGTGCAGAATTTTGTTGTACTCACGTTGTCTGAACAACTATTCAGAACAACTAAGGGTTCATTTTATAGGGTTGATTGCTTACTTAGCCCCATAAAGGTATATAACCTTAATAATAATCACACATTAGTCATATTTTTATGAAGTTATTAATTTAAAAAAAAATTACACAGGATAAAAATCTAACTTTTTCTAGCAACTTCTTCATTCTTTTTTCGTTTGATGACTGACTTTCATTGGTAGTGAAAGTCCTAAAAAGACCAGAAGATGTACCAGCGACAAATTTGATGGGGAACTTATATTTAGGCTTCTCAACTTCAGTGTAGGTTCTGGTGGCTTTGTCCCAGCATTGAATCAGGTGCACAGGTTCAGGTCCAGCAAAGGATGACACTAGTGTGACGGCCCTGTTGTCATACCATTTGACAGCATAGATGTTATGATTCCCCTCAACTCTGACGTCATAGCTTCTTCTCCCCTTTTTCTTCAAGCTCCTCTCATCATCAAGGTTACAGTTGGGTAGGCGCACCTGCTCAGCTGTTCCCACATATTGAATTCCCCGATCAAGGAGCTTCACTAATAATGGAACACAGTAGAAGTAGTTGTCTGCAAAAAATTTGTAGTTCTGACCTTCTGGAAGTGTGGAAGCAAGCTTCATCACAACATCACCTGACAATCCAAGTTCAGATTTGGCTCGTATTCTGTTGACACTGCCTTGTTAGACATCGAAGTCACACATCATGCCAGAGATTCCAGTTCTCACCCTAAATGTAAATTTAGATGGCTTAGCCTATGCTCTCAACTTATCATGCTAAATGAAATATGCATCTCAATCATTAGCCATTTAGTCACACAATACTGCCTTGCCAGCTTGTTATGCCCTCTACTTATCATGCTAAAAGAACTATGCATCCCAATCACCAGCTATAGAGTCACACAATACTGCCTTGACATGACAATACTGCTTGTTAAGCTCTCTAATTATCATACTAAAAGGAAAACATGTATACCCCCTCTTACATCCACACCCAACATTCAGGAACATTTTCATCTTTCCCAGAACTGAATTGTCTGTTGATCCGCTTTGTGGACAAAGTCATGAAATTTTAGGTCAGTCTGATCAAATTAACTACATTTTTTAGAGATAAAACTTTTAAATCAGTCAAATTTGACCACAACACAACACACAGGTAGTATGTATACTGTCCATGTATAAAGAAAACACTCAGTGGTGTAGTGGAGGGAACACAACCTGCCTGTGCCCACTGCAACAAGCCTGCTATTTTGGCTACCACACTCACCCAATGTTGTAAAATTACAACAAATATATAACAAGCTCTAAATGAAATTTGATGAATCTATTCCACAATAACTTCATATGTACATGTTCTAGACATTGTAATAACAACAAAAAAAAATATAAAAGACATTTTTCTTACGTGAATCTGATGAATCCAGTCCAATGAAATAAAGAGATGTTGTTCGAAGGAAACCTTGAGAGGTTGTGTGAGTTCATGGCCATAAGGGCGGGACTTCTAAACAAATTTACTATCCAATAGCATTGTGAGACTGAACAATAGGACCCAATGACTATGTAAATGTGGTAAAAAATAAGATAAAATATAACAGATTGTTTTTTAGGATGGCTAAAGGTAACGTTGTAATTTTACAACAGTGGGTCTTACAGGGTTAAAGACAGAAGATGAATGGATCAAAGGCAGAGGAAGATCTCGTCATGTCACTATCTGATTAAGCTAATGATCGTGCGGGAATTATTAATGGCGCTTTATTTTGGCGAGATACAGACGATCGCTCTCTTTCTCCTCCGTCTCCACCTCTCTGTCCTTTTGAGCGAGGATCTGTCCTCGTTACACGGCGGCAGATTGACTTTGGCTGGAAAATAGATACCGTGCGTCCGTGGGGTCACATTCGTCTTCATGGATTCCACGTTGAGACGCAGAGAGGGCGAGAGAGAAACCGAGAGTGACGGAGAGAGGGTCAATACGTAATAAATAGAGGAGACAACAAGATGGAGGGAGAGTTGAGGACACGGGAGAAGAAACAGACACAGAAGGACACGAGAGAAAATGGAAATGTGAAAACCAGA
Organism: Lagodon rhomboides; assembly: GCA_039737535.1. Classification (NCBI taxonomy): domain Eukaryota; kingdom Metazoa; phylum Chordata; class Actinopteri; order Spariformes; family Sparidae; genus Lagodon; species Lagodon rhomboides. The sequence continues at coordinate 25,430,488 of CM077804.1, read as the reverse complement.
GGGATAAAAAATGATCCTCAGATTCTGGCTGGATGTTTGGGGCATCTGGGATGGGAGGATGAAACGGAGGATAGGTGTGAGGTGATTAAAGTATTGTGTTGGCCCCCGAGAGGACGGACAGCCATCGTTTCTCCTCTCTCGTTTCGTCCCACCCCTCCTCTGGTCTTAATCACATGAGACCGCCGTGAAACAGCTGGCCTCAATGTCGGCACAGGGCCGCTGGTCTGGGATCTGTGGAGGGATACAGCGAAGGAGACAGATGCTGATAACTAATGGCTGTCATTATGGACAAGCGTGTGTGGGGACTGAAATATAAGACAATATATATATATAAATCCTACATCCCTGATGTTTGTTTTGACTTTAACTACTCAAACGTCCTTCACGAAGGAAGAAAACCTTGTTCAAAAACACATTTTGTAACCAGGGTTTGAGTTATAATCTGAGCTTTAACAAAGAAATATCTTCATGGATAACGTTTGCTGAATGAACAAGTGGGCCAAAATAATTAAGAAATTGTTGTAGAAAGCGTTTCACAAAGTTTATAAAGTGTCTCGTAACACAACAACTCTCAAAATGTAGCGTTTTTTAAAGGGAGTCTGGTCAATAGTAGCTACTTTTTACTGTATTTGTAGAAGTTGACATGTTTACCATCAATAAAGAAATATCTTCATGGATAACATTTGCTGAATTAACAAGTCGGCATAAATAATTAAGAATTTGTTGTAGGAAGCATTTCACAAAGTTTATAAAGTGTCTCGTAACACGACAAGTCTTCAAATGTAGCGTTTTTTAAAGGGAGTCTGGCCAATAGTAGCTACTTTTTACTGTATTTGTAAAAGTTGACATGTTTACCATCAATAAAGAAATATCTTCATGGATAACATTTGCTGAATTAACAAGTCGGCCTAAATAATTAAGAATTTGTTGTAGAAAGCCTTTCACAAAGTTTATAAAGTGTCTCGTAACACAACAAGTCTCAAAATGTAGCGTTTTTTAAAGGGAGTCTGGCCAATAGTAGCTACTTTTTACTGTATTTGTAGAAGTTGACATGTTTACCATCAATAAAGAAATATCTTCATGGATAACATTTGCTGAATGAACAAGTGGGCCTAAATAATTAAGAATTTGCTGTAGACAAACGTTTCACAAAGTTTATAAAGTGTCTCGTAACGCAACAAGTCTCAAAATGTAGCGTTTTTTAAAGGGAGTCTGGCCAATAGTAGCTACTTTTTACTGTATTTGTAAAAGTTGACATGTTTACCGTCAATATTATTATTTATTTTTTCACGTTACCTGCCTGTGTGTCTGTTACAAACACCTTTCATTTCCTATACCTCTTTCACAATAAAAGCCCCCTGTTATTCAGTCATTTAAAAGCTTTTATTATGAAGCAGCATCACAGTGAAACGTTGTGTAAACACGACTCTGAACACAGCTGACAGTTTGGAACATGATGAAACAGTAAAACTCAGCAGATGGCTTAGAGACCGTCATCTTATGCAGAAGCACTAAGCGTAGCCTTGATAAATATTTACTCTGGTTTACTTTAATTTTCACGTAATAAAGAAAATACAAGAGGCTAATAAGGTGCGTGTAATCAGTTTTAATGTTTCATTACATCCCTGCATGCTCACTGTACAAACAGACACACAGCATCATTTGATCAACAGCTCGTTCCCTCATCGTCCAACCATCACACACAACACACACACACACACACACACACACACACACACGCACACACACACTGTCATCTCTGAGTAAACAGACAGAACAAGGTCACTTTGGGCGTCTGTGTGAGCAGCAGTGTTGAATGTTTGGACTGGAAACTGCTCTCGACGCCACTTCAAATAACGCGACCGCACAAAAGACTGTCATCTGTATTTGATGAGTTCTGTGGCTATTTTCGTTCGCTCGTTCAAACTGTTGTCGGAAGAGCTGTTTTTATTGGCCGAGGACGAGCCGGAGCGGCGGCCAGAGTCGTTGTTTACTCGCTGAAAAAACAGTCCGATGGGAGATAATTTAAGGAGAGAGAGGAGAGGAGGATTAAAACAGGATGCTCAGAATCACAGAGGATGAAACAGACAGCGACACCTTTTAAACCAGCGAGTTTATCTACATCAAGAATGTCGATACTCACACACCAACTTCACGTCTCCATCTGACTGCCACAGTCTTTAAATTGGAAGCCGCCTCCGAGTGACACGCCACCGCCGGCGTAACCGAAGATCCTATTTGGCAAACGCCACCTCGCCTGTAATCCCCACGAGCGTCACATCCTGCAGACAAAACACGGCAGGAAAACCAATTTGAGATACAAATACGGCTCCTGCAGTGGAAGCTGATCCAGGTTCAAGGAAGCACAGCTGGTCTCGATTGATCGGAAATAGAAACAGAGGTTTTATCGCATCTGTTGGGAGATTAGCGTCTTTACGCTGCTCGTTAAAGAACTGATTTGAATTCCCCTCTTTTATCTTTGCCCATCGTCGTATTTCAGAAATGTGAAAACTGTTTAACTGATGGCACTTTTCTCGAAAGGACTAAATATCGTCTGCTTCACCTTAAGAAACTCAAGCGACTGTATCCACAAAGGAAATCACAGGAGAGAACATAGATAATAAAGAAACATCCAACTTGTAGAAGAAACTGATATCGTGAGGAAAAAGGGTGTCTGGATCAGGATCTGGATCAGGATCAGGATGAGAAAATGTCCAAATATTGTACCTCCTACATCTCGAACCTGAAGACAAACTCCTCAGAATTCAGATTATTATCACAGAAAAACAACCTCGTCCGTCACTTTCGCATCAACCTTTCTTTTGTAACTCTGATCGAACAATCAAAGACGTTTAGACGACTGTGTTTAACTGAAGATGTACAATGTAAAACTACATATTCTAATAATAATAAAATGGAATTAAAACATTTAAGATCCTGAAGTCAAGCGTGTCTTTTGGCGAAATTGTCCGGTATCAAAGCTCTTGTCATGTGATGAAGGCACCTTAAAGTAAAGGATCTGAATATTTCTTCCATCAGTATTTAACACATTTGCAGGATCTCGTCGTACATCCTGAGGTGGTTTACAACCATGTTTGATGCTTCTTGAAGCAGCTGCGTGAGAAAATGTCCAAATGCTGTACCTCCTACATCTCGAGCCTGAAGACAAACTCCTCAGAATTCAGATTATTATCACAGAAAAACAACCTCGTCCGTCACTTTCGCATCAACCTTTTTATTTGTAAGTCACTGTTGAAGGGAAACTTCATTTTTCCACAGAGCAACAGGCGTTCCTCCTCGTCAATCAGATTCTCCTGATTTCTCTTTTCAGGTTTTTCTCTTTGTCTACTTTGTCTTGAAATTAACATTTTCAGCACAAATCTGTGTACGAACTCTCATCGTGCTCTCCGTCTCCTTAACCTGAAGACGACTGCCAACAGGTTTTTTTTAATTTTTGGCAAACGGGACGCGGTAGTCATTTTATTTAAAATGTCGTGCTTCAGACGGGAGAGTCACTGTTGAAGGGAAACTTCATTTTCCACAAAGCAACAGGCATTTCTTGTCTCTGCCAGTTACTGATATGCGTCTGTATTATTCCTCCTTGTCAGATTCTCCTTTTTCTTCGTCTACTTTGTCTTGAAATCATACATTTTTGGCACGGATCTGTGTACGAACACAGAACTTTAAGAGCTCTCATCGTGCTCTCTGTCTCCTTAACCTAACCTTTTTTAATTTTTGGGACAAACGGGACGCGGTAGTCATTTTATTTAAAATGTCGTGCTTCCGACGGGAGAGTCACTGTTGTATAGTTCAAGGGGCCAAAGAGTGTAACATCTGATTAAAGCAGAGATACACTCTCCAAAGTCAAGGTCGGATCTCACCCCGACAATTAAAATTCACTTTACAGCCGGTGGTGGCAATGCTAATGACCACATGAGAGGAGAGGCTCCTTAATCAGGACGGATATTCCTCTCACGCCTCCCCCGACGCCGGAGACATGGGGCCTCTCTTCACTCGCGGTGTGACGGCTGTGTTGCAGGGGGTGTCCCTGCCGGCTGGAGATGACGGCTGCAGAGAGGCAGCCGAGTGACTGACGACTCAGAGATAGTCCGCCTGTCAGACAGAGTGATGGCTGGGAGACACCCGCTGACAGATCAGGCGAGACGAGAAGAAATACGAGCAGGGGGGAGGACGAGGAGGGAAGCCTGGCAGCTTTGTCGTCCAATCTGGGGGAGATTCGGGAGGAGGAGGGGGACGTCAGGAAAAAACAAATTCAGAAGTGCTCAAGCGGTGGCTGTGTTGCTCGTGGATGATCGGGAGGCTCCTCGTACTTGTTGATGATGTTTTCAAGAGGGATGAAAGACTCAGAATGTGCTCCATTAAGCTCCATTAAGCTCGTATCCATCCGGTTGTTGTTCAGTGATATCAAAGACGGCCCGGCGCCGGTGTGAAAGCTCTCACCCTGGGCGGACATAATGAACAGCCTAATCAGACGAGTCTGTAATCAGCCGAAGTATCTTAATTAGGCTTGGGAGGGGTTGCTGAAGAGCAGCGCTCAGCCTGGCCTCAATCAGTCAAACTTCAACCAGTCACATTTTGACTGGGAGGGAAAGATGTATTGATAACACCTTGTGATTAAAAGGCTCGAACACAGATGGGTTCTCGTTAGCATTGTTCAAGGAAGTGAAAGGAAATCTGGCGCACAGCTTCACGGCGCCCAGAGGAGACGCTGCTCTGAATGACTGTTTCCTCAAACGGCACCATCTCTACACTCGTGGTCCTCAGAGGATGAATCACTTTGACTTCCTCAGACTGTCATGAGGTGGAGTTATCTTCAACCGTCGCCATAAAATGTGGTATAAAGATCCGTGTTCCCCTCAGGATAACCATCAATATATAAAGTGGCATCATCAGGGTGGAGTTTGAGTCGGTTTTCACCAAACCCTACTTTCAGTGTTAACCGGCACACACCGGCTCAGACGTCGGACGTCTGAAGCGTTGGGAGAGTCGGACGAGTTCGGGAGCTGCTCTGTTCGGTGTGTTCAGCTGCGTCTGATCCGACTGAACATGTGAAGTCGGCCGTCTGAGGTTGGACGCCGTCAGATACTCTGATTGGTTGTTAGCTAGCTGTTCAGCGACCATTCTGATTGGCGGTGTGCCAGCGAATCAGCGCGGCGTGTGGGAGGGGCGGCGGAAGTGACGACGGTAAACAAACCACATAAACAGAGACGGCACAGAGTTACAAACAACACTTCACCGTTCGTTATTTTGGGGATAAACCAACGTATGTTTGGAAGCCATGGCTGTGTGGACCGAGGACTTTGAGGAGCAGCTGGCTGCCCTGGTGGAAGAGAGACCACCGTAATACGACATCACGCAAGTAATGCTGAGCTAACACTGTGTGTGCTTTGTTCTGATAAGCTACGGTCCGCACTCCGTTCTGTCATTTCCTGTTTTTATGTTTTGGGTGACTGGCACGAGACTAGCGCCACCCGATGTTTAGGAGACTTATTGCATTTCACGCAGGCGCAGAACGTATACGCTGCTGTGTAGCCGGGGCGGTGTGTTTCAATGTGACTTTTCCACCAAACGGATCCGACGGAGTGGTCGGAGAAGGAAGTCGGATAAGGAAGTCGGCCTTGGGCGGTGTGTGGGGGCCTTTAATCAAGAAGGTCTGGGTGATTTAGCGATAGAAATCAGCAATAGTTCGATAAAAATGTCTGATTATGAACAGCCTGTCTTATCCCCTGATGATGGAGCTTGACAAGCAGACAGCCAATCATCTATCAGGTGTGTAGTTTGGTTGCACTATCGTCATGTGACTGACGACAACAGAAGACCAACTGTAAACTATGAACTCACACAGAAGTAACGTCTGCTTTTCTTACGGTCTGATACGCCGGCTTACAAGTCCTGTCGGCAAACACACCGATCTCTTTGGCCTCTGTCCCGGTCTTCTGCTGCTCCTCTCGGTTTCATCCATCTTCATCTCCATCTTCCTCTTTTCTACCTACGAGCCAAGAGACTCTGCAGCTGCGACAGCCGACAGCCTAACGACTGAACAGTATTTGTGCACCGAGTCGCCCTTCAGGTCGCACCTGTGTATAACTGCATAATTCTGATTCTACATTCATTCTCGTCTGTATTTAATTTAATCTAATTTCCCCGTTTATGTTCTGCCACGCCGTGCGCTCCCCCAAAGCTAATGGTCCAATTTGGCCCGAGCTGAATTGGACCTTTTAGTTCAACACATTTGCATATCCTCAGCAGCTGCCGAGTCAATCATCGCGGGGTCGGCCGAGGTGCTTCTCCGGGGGGTCACGCTTGGTTTTTTCGCTCTCAGGTTTCACCTCCTCCGGGCCTCGCACATCTGGGACTCACATTAGCATAACCCCCCCTTCTCTCGCCTGCCCTTCACACGAGTCCTGTTTCCTTCCACGGCTGAAGTTAATAGACTCGCTGCGCTTTTACGACTCGATTACGTCTCTCGTCGTCATTTTCGGGGGCGATGCAGAGTTCGTTCGAGAGCCTAAAGCTCGAGCTCTAAACGGGTGAGTCAGAGGAAGTCGAGAAAGCTATAACAGACTCAGGTGTGTGTACCTCGCCATCAGCTGTTTGCTCTTTCCAACACTGTGTGTGTGTGTGTGTGTGTGTGTGTGTGTGTGTGTGTGAGCCGAACACATCTACAAAACTACATTTTAATGGAACTTTTGATCGAATTTCGCAGCCGAGTATTGTCGGAGGAACGGCCTGTCAGGGGAGCTGTAGTCATTTCTTAAAACAAAGCGATCGCCGCGCTCGCCAACACTGTCATCACCATTCAGCCGGATGACAGTAACACATAATGTACTCCGTACCCACACGGGCTGACGGGGGGAACGGTGAGTCGAGACTTTTTTTTTTTGACTCAAACAAGAACAGAAAAGCAGATGAAAGACAAAAGCTGCAAACGTGGAGGTTGAAAAGAAAAGTTCGAGGACCATTTTGATGTTTTTGTCGAAGCCGGCTCTCTATTTTCACTTCTGTCTCGCTCGCCGGCGTCTTTTCTTCTTCTTCTTCTTCTTCTGTTTGATTTGTGACTCATCTCACATTCTCCCTCCGTCTTTGTCTCTTTTTTCTTGTTGTCTCTCGCACACACACACACACACACACACACACACTTTCCTGTTATCCATCACTGATTAAAAGAGCGTCTCAGCCCTTAAAACTGTTAATTAAACCTCACTCATTTATCAATTTTAATAAAAGCTAAGATGCATTTCACTTTGTCCTTTTCGTGTCTTCGTGAGGTGTCATTGTGGGCGACGATCATTCAGAGAAACACGCTCAAGCATGACGAATTTTCATTGGTTCTGCCGCCGTCTGCGCGTCGCCGTCCCCTCCCCTAATTGGCTTCCTGGCGTTTCCTCCCACGGTGATAATCTCCAATCAGCCATCTGCCGTGTCATCTCTGTGCGCCGCCGCCGCCGCTCTCGTCCATCCCTCCTTCGCCGTGTTCCCACATTCTCCCCCCCAGCTGATAATGTCAAGATGCAATATTCCCTCAAAGCAAAGCGTCGTACACGGAGAGAAGAAGTCCACAATTAGTCGTACAGTGTCCTTCCCGACACGTCGCCGAGGTTGTGTGTGTTTGTGGAAAGACCCCTCCTGCGACGGACGTAATAGGCCGGGACAGATGGCCTCCTGTCCCACCACACACACACACACACACACACACTCTCACACACACACACACACACACTCGTGCCTGAAGCGCAGCCTCGGTGTGTTCGGTCGCGCTCGTTGTTGCCTGTTCGAGCACTAGCCTTATTCTGTCGCTCAGAGCAGCAGGAGAGAGCTACATCTGTGCCACGTTCGCTTGTGATGTCGGTACGGAAATAGAAGTGACGGAGCCGCCGTTTGAACCGACCATTCAGCTCGCTGACATCCTTCGGGGTAAAAATAAGCTGTCTGGGACGCGGCGGGCTCTTTGGTGTTCTCGAGACGTCGGGTTGAACATCTGCCTGTCACAAACCCGGCGCAGCGTCATCGCACCGTGACGGGGCGACCACAGGTGTGTTCGCCGAGACTCGGTTCATTCGGCTGCTTCGACTGTTCGAGAAGTCGAGTTCAGTTTCATTTCCCTGACTGACTTCTGACATCTGTGTTTATTGTTTCTTTGGATCCCCATTAGCTGCTACGAGGCGAATGCAACACTTCTTACGAACATACATGCATATAAAAATACATTAACCCGAATTAAACCAGTATAAACTTTACAGAAACCATGTTGAAACTTTCCTGCAAAATCCCGTCGCTGTTCCCCAAACACTTTTTAAATTATTCGTTTTTTAAGTTCGGCCCTTTGAGCTAAATTTCAGCATTTCTGTGATTCCTATATTTGAATTCTGAAGCTCATTTTTCACTGGATTGGGTTGAAATTTGTCCTGAACATCCAGAGAGACCCCGAGGAAACTCAGCAACGTTCATTCATTTTAATAGTTGTTTATAACAAGAAGTCACCAGAACAAAGAATCTGTCACTTTCAAACATTCATACCTCCACTTGTTTTCACTTTCTTGCATCCAAACGTTACGTCTGTGTCATAATCATGTAGTTCTGTCACATCGACAAGTTATTTGGTGATGCATAAAAAACTGAGTGTCACAGATCTCATTAAATACGAAGCTTCAGAGCTAAAAAAACACACTTTTTTGGATTGTTGTGACTGATTTTCCCAAGAAGGATTATTTTAATGTCCTTGAAACTTTTGTATGTGAAAGTGTTATAAACATATGTTTTACTTACTCCTACATTGTTTATGATTTTTGCACTTTTCACTGGCTGTCATATGATATTCGGTGGTTTTAAAAGAGAAAAACAATCAGTCAGTAGGTAGGTTTTGTTAACTGCGTGTCTTGCTTTAAGGGGAACACACATCAGCACGGTAACAGACTTTGACACAACACCGGTGCATCTTGTTTTACCTCGGTTTCTCTCCCTCTTCACCTTCTTCGCCACGTCCATCAGCGTTGCTCTTTTTCCTTTGCAGAGCAGCGTTTCCACAGTTCTTCCACGTTAGCTGTGGACAGCGACCGGGGAAAGTGATGCCTCTTCCTGTTTTGGTTGCTCAGTTCCGACACTGTTTTCTGTGTGGAACCAAATGAAAAACAAAGTTTTCAGCAGAATTTTTTTTTTGAAAAATAAATTCTGCAAATTATTTATTTCCAAAAAATTCAGATTTTTTTTCCTTGTGTGAAACTAACTGAAAAAAAAAATGTTTCAGGCAAAAAAAATTTCAGCAGGAAAAAGTATATTTTTGGTGTGTGAAAAAAAATCTGTAGGAATTTTTAATGTTTTGTTTTGCTTTTTTAATTCATGGGAAAAGTTTGGTAAATATTTTTACCAATATCATAATATTTAAGCAGACTTTTCAGCAGAATAATCGACAAGTTATTTGGTGATGCATAAAGAACTGAGTGTCACAGATCTCATTAAATACGAAGCTTCAGAGCTAAAAAAAAACACTTTCGGTGGTTTTAAAAAGTACAACTATCAGTCAGTGGGCAGGTTTTGTTAACTGTGTGTCCTGCTTTAAGGTGAACACACATCAGCAAGGTCACAGGCTTTGACACAACACCGGTGTTCCTACAGCGACCGGGGAAAGTGATGCCTCTTCCTGTCTTGCTTGCTCAGTGGCAGACATGCTTCCTGCGACGGTGGCTGACTGACTGAAAACGAGGTTAATGTGGAACCGATCTGTTTGCGGATGGTGTGTCATCAACAACCATCACGTTGTGCAGAAGTGTGAAAGCTGTCTGTTGCCAAAGACGTCACCGCCTTTGTTGTCGGGTAACATTCTGCCTGATGAAGGCCGGACTGTCTGGCGTGGGATTATTTCTAGGAAAAACAAAAAGGCAGGCGAACAAAAGTCATCCCGGGTTTATTTGGGCTGCAGCCGGCGGAGCAGCAGAAACATGATGCTGCAGTTTGTCATCTCACCTCAGCGGAGGCAATCACAGACTGCTCCGTCAGAGGGAAGTAACCCTTCACATGCTCGTCTCGTCTCTGTGACGTCACTGCAAACACAGATCTTTAAGTGAGAACGGCCCAAAATACAGCCGAGTGGATCTGTCCAAAAAAACTCACTGGCACTTGACGGAAGCATCGATCGGTTGATGCTAATCCTGAATCTCTGCTGATGAGAGTTGCCATCGACCCGTCGCAGAGGTCCACGAGTGAGAATTTGGTCGGCGGCTTGTCAGAAGGACTGAGAATCGAGGGTCCGTCATCTTATCTGCCTGGTGATCAATATTCAAAAGACAGGAGGCAGAACCCAGAGGACGGATCTATCAATCCGCCGAACTGAAACCCCTCCTGCATGTTTATGCGTGTGTGTGTCTGTCTGCCTATCTGTGTGTCCGTGTTTGCAGATACATGTCGCAGTTTGTTTGTGTGCGTCGGGATCAGACGGCAGAGTGTGTGTGTGTGTGTCGCGAGCCAACGAGGTGGATCATTGTTGTCCCGGCGCTGACGGATGCTACGGGCTCAGAATAAACACAAGAAGGCCACAATAGAGAAATGACGAAAGCAAGTAATTAGAATCTCAGCGCCGTGAAATCGTAATGCAATTACACGGAGTCGTTTCTGCAGAAAACAACGAGAGGATTAAAGTTTAAACGACTCATTTGCAAAAAGACAAGCAATAAAATAGTCTTCAGCCACGTTATCTGGGTTTGAGGGCACATAATGCAAAAGTTCGTCATGCATTATTAATAAGTCTCATATTAAAAGTAATATATGCAGGCTTCCCGCGTCTCCTATTACGGAGTGGAAGTGGAGCTATTGATTAAACACTTCATGTGTCTGACGCGGCACGTGTTTGTGCAAAGACGACGGCGGCAAAAAAAGTGGATTTTCTTAATAGAATTGTTGAAACGTCGTCTGTTTGGAAAGTGAAATAAATAAGAGACATTATGAATTGATATACTATACTTTATTTTTTATATTTTACAGACATTTCTTGTTACTTTTAATTTGATGTCACGTTCCATGACTGTCACCAGTCGGCCCAATCGTCAGGATAAAGGTTAACATTTCTGCAAGATGATGGTGATGGATCTACAGCCGAGAAGGGTGCCTAGCCAGTGACCATTGTTCACAACTGTGTTTCAACATTTGTAAGGGTGACACCACCGGATATGTTTAACGAGACTGCAGAGCCTCGGCAAATTGAACCTGAGGAAGCGATACGTGAAGTTGCAACTTAAAGAGATGTAACGTTTCGTCTTATTTGTGGTTTGTACCAATCATCGCCTCCTCACCTTTCAGCCAATCACACGCCCTCTTCCACTCTTCAGCTAGCTCAGCGGCTAGTTAGCCAGTTAGCTCCTGCTCTGGATGGATAATATTCTGGGGTGTTTTTGCGAGATTAAACACATTTTCTGTAGTTGTGACTGATCTGGTAATGTCGTTTGTACCAGCCAGTAATTAACAAGACGTTTGAGGGTTTTTCTTCTTCTTTTTAAATTATGTTTTGTTGCGTCATGAACATCTTTGTCAAAATTTTGTTGCATAATGGTAAAAACAACCAATAAAATGTGTTAATCAAAAAAACAAACATGACGTTTTCGAACTTAAAATAAAATAAAGTAACATCTATATACAAAAAGTTTAACTTGCACATTTCTATTTATTAATTTATTCGTTTTGAGTCATTTCTAGCCATGGATGCGGGAACAAGGGGTGCTGGGGAAGCTGCAGCAGCCCCTAAAATGAGGCTGTGACATATGCCGAATTTACAAGAAGGCCCAAATAACTAAGAATATGTGATTTACAAGGTTTCACAACATTTATAAAGAATCTCCTAACTCAGCAACTCACAAAATTTAGCGATTTTTGAAGGGAGTCTGGAGAATTTCTCTCCACTTGTTAATAAAAATCAGATACTTGTTATCCTGGACATTCAAATTAATACAAAAAACACGAGCGTCGCGCACCATTTATTATGATGTCATCATAAAGACTGACTCCTCAGCACCCTCCAACTGTTTGACCGACTTCCTGCGTCTGTTTCCATCCACCATCTTTGTTTGGATCAGGAGAAGGAGGGGCAACATCGAGGAAAAACTGAGTCTGAGCTCATTAACACAAATCAAATCTGCACTCTGAGTCGTACATTATTGTTTTCATAACAAAAGAAAACGCTGAATGAAACATGTAACGCTTCTTTTCTCACGACTCCGATGCTCTTTTCACCTTTAGGACAACCCAGGAAAGGTGTGTGCTCTTCTTGTCTACCTGTAAATAATTCCAGAGCCTCATCTCTATCACATGAAATATTTAAGAGGCTCCCGGAGTAATAAAGTTAGGATTGATTAGAGGACGTGCCCCATGTTCGGACGCCCGGGGCCGAATGGAGCCAATAAGAGAGGTAATTAGAAGAAGAGGAATGGTACGGAGGGAGAATCACTTGTGTCTATCTTTGTTTTAGCGTTTGTATTTAACAGATTTACAGTCAAAGCTCAGTTTAACTCAGAGGCACCGTCACAAACCAGCAGGGAAAGCAAACCAATTAAATCTATGTAAATATGTGAGAATATTCACTGAGCTGTGCAGTCAGGCAGCTTGTTGTTATTAGATTCAGTCACAGCGTCACAGACTGACATTGTGTTTCTTTAATATTCAACTGTACAAAGACTGTGCAGCTTTATACGAAGCTCATGTGCGCCATCTAGTGTCAACGTCCAGTAGTCAAGCTGCTCCACACAGGTCTGACAGCAGAGTTAAAGAATAGAGGGGGAGGTGGAGGATTTTTGTTATTCTGATGATCCACTTTCTAAGTTTGATCCAAACTGCTTTGTCTCCTGTTTTTATGACAGTTATTGAGAACTGGTGGAAAAAAGTTTTTCCAGCAGCGATCTGTTTAAGTGCCCTAAATGTATTTCCATCTGTCGAAGACATGAGAACTTTCTTTAAATGTATGAAAAAAAGAAAGACAGAAAAAACATGAATGTTTTTTAACATGCATGATTTTAAAAAAGGATAAATCAGGAGAATGTTTTGTGTAAAACTGAGTGAAAAAAATTCACACATGAAAACAAATCTTTTGGGGGGAATTTTAAGGAGTTAACTTTCTTTATGTGCGAAATCAAGTGGAAAGTGATTAAAGCAGAAAAATTGCTTTTGTTCAATCTGCACATTTTTTCTTTATTTTCAAAATCAGGAATTTTGTGAAAAAAGTTTCTGCAATGTTTTTTTTCATTCACATGCATTTTTTCTTGTGTGAAACCAAGTGCAAAATAAATTCAGCTGAATTTTTCAAAGACAACATTTTTTCATGTATGAAAGCAGAATTATGCTATTCAGAAAGTTGAACTTTTATATAAATATATGTATTTTTTTAAAATATTTTTTCTGAAAAAAAAGATTTTTCAGAGGAAACATATTATTTTAGAAGAGAAATATTTTCTTCTGAGGTAAATTATTTTTTTCAGAATTTTTTTCAGGAATCTTTATTTATAAGGAGAATGTTTTTCAGAATTTCAGAAAAATTTTCAGAAGTACTTTTTTTTCAGGAGAATATTTTTTCTGTGTGCAACTTGGTGGGAAATGAATTCAGCAGATTTTTTTCAAAAACATTTTTTTTTCATGGATGAAAAATGGTCAAAAAGAAAATCAGGACAAAAGTTTACTTCATGTGGAAAAAATTTAAAGGAGTGAAAACAATATTTTTTAAGCAGAATTTTGGTTTTCAATTAAATTCAGCAGAATTTTTTCAATTAAAAAAGAAATCACAAGTTATGTTTTTCTGCATGAAACTGAGGGAAAATCAATTTTTTCAAAAAATTCTGCAAATCTCTTTTTTCACATGAAACCAAGTGAAAAAAAATCAGCTGAATTTTTTTTCAAGGTTTAATTTTTTTATTTTTTCAAAATAGAAAATCATTAGAAAACTGTTTTCTGCGTGGAACCAAATGAAAAATCAAAGTTTTCAGCAGAATATTTTTTTTGAAAAGTAAGTTCTGCAAATTATTTATTTCCAAAAAATTCAGATTTTTTTCCTTGTGTGAAACTAATTGAAAAAAAAATTGTTTCAGGCAAAAAAAATATATTTTTGGTGTGTGAAAAAAAATCTGTAGAAATGTTTAATGTTTTGTTTTGCTTTTTTAATTCATGAGAAAAGTTTTTTTCTGTGTAAAACTGGGTGGGTATTTTTATTTTTTTACCAATATCATAATATTTAAGCAGACTTTTCAGCAGAAGAATTTCAGCAGATTTTTTTTTTATCTGTAGAAATTTGTTTTGGATGTGAAACCGAGTGGAAAAAAAAAAACAGAATTCTTTAAAAAAAAAAATTGTCTGTTTTGTTTTATTAGAAATTCTTATTTTAATTCTAATATTCATGTGGAAAAATATGTAAGTAGATTTTGCTGCTCTTTTCATGTGACACTAGATGAAAAATCAGGAGAAATGTTTATTTCATGTTTGAAACTGATTTGAAAAAAATTAAATTTTCAGCAGAATTTAGTTTTTCAATCAAATTCAAGAGAATTTTTATCATATGTGAAACTTTTTGGTGTGAAGACAGCAGGATTTTTTTCAGAATTTCTTTTTTTATTCACAAGTTAATGTTTGCATCAAACTGAGTGGAAATCTTTTAAAAAATCTTTCTCCTTAAAGAGATTTTTTTTTCTAAATGTATGCTGAATTTTTTTCCACTCAGTTTCATTCAGAAAAAAATAATCGTGATTTTTAAAAAAATACAATAGTGAAAAAATTCTCCTTAAAAAACTTGTCCCCACATTTTTGTTTTAAAAAAATTCTGATTTTTCTTAATGCAAAATTATTAGTTCTTTCAAAAATTTTATTTTTTATATATTTTCTGATTAGTACAGTGATTCTGTGTGAAAAAAAAAATCAGCAGACATTTTCTTGTGAAACCAAGTGCAAAAAAAAGTTTTCTGCAATTCAGGAAAACGTTTTTTGCTCATTTGTGAAACTGACTGAATAAGGTTTTCAAGTCAAAAAGTTGTTTTTCATGTGTAACGAGAAAAAAATATTTAAGCAGAGTTTTCAGAAGACAAATTTCAGTAGAATTTTAAAAAATCAGGAAAATGTTTAAAATTTGTTTTGAAGTTTTTTTGTGTGAAACTGGGTGGGAAAAAAAGTTTTCAACAAAATTTCTTCACAATTTTCTTTTCAAAGAATCATGAGTAACATTTTTCTGCATGAAACTGAGTGGAAAGAAAATCAGGCTAAATTCACTTTCAGAAGAAATCTTCTTTTCAAAAGTGCAAAAAAAAAAGTTTTCTCCAAATGTTTTTTGCTTTTTTCAAAACAGTTTAAGGAGAAAAGTTTTTTATGTATGAAACCGACTTTAACAAATTTCAGCAGAATTTTGCAATCCCCCCCCCAAAAAAAAAATTCAGAAGTTTTTTAATTTGCACAAGAAACTTTTTTGTTCATTTGTGAAAGTGACTGACAAAACTTTTCAGGAGGAAGGTTGTTTTTCTAAAAAAGTATTTAAGCAGAATTTTCAGGAGAAAATTTGAAGCAGAATTAAACTCAACTCAAAATAATTCAGCAGAATTATTTTTTCATGTGAAAAATAAATTCACCAAATTTTATTTATTTATTTTTAATTTTTAGGAGTTCCGTATAATTTTATTTTCATGTTTGAAATCCATTGGGATAAAAGTTTTTCAGCAGTTAATTTTCTTTCATGTGTGAAACTAATTGAAAAATATATTTTCAGGAGATTTTTTCGATGTGATACACCAGAATCTTTAAAAAAAAACAAAAAAAAACCCCTCAATTCTTTATTTTTTTAAATTCAGTACTGACTGTTGAGTACTGTTTTTTCTGCATAGAACTGGGTGGAAATCTTTTTCTTTTTTTCATGTGAAAAAAGATTTTTCCTGAAAGTGTTAAAAAAAAAAATCATCCAACTGGTGAATTTTTGAAAACAAAAATAATTTGTTAAGATTTTACTGAAAACCTTTTTTTTTTTTTTTTTTTAATTATTCAGCAGAAACGTTTTTTGTGCATCTGTGAAACTGACTAAAAACAGTTTTCAGGAGAAAAAGTTGTTTTACATGTATATCAAGAGAAAAAAATATTTACGCAGATCTTTCTGGAGAAAGATTTCAGCAGAATTTTTAAAAATCAGGAGAAAAAATATTTTGGGTGACAATCCAAGTGAAACAAAATTTGTAGAAATTAAAAGGAAAAAAATGTTATTCATGATTTATGATTTATTTCTTTTAAACATTTTCAGGAGAACCGTTTTTTAATCATTTGTGAAACTGACTGAAAACAGTTTTTAGGAGAAAAAGTGTTTTTATTGTGTAACGAGAAAAAAATATTTAAACAGATTTTTCAGGAGAAAAAATTCAGCAGATTTAAAAAAAAAAAGTGAGAAAGAAATCATAAGAATTTTTTCAAATTTGTTTTCAAGAAAAAATCAGGAGAATTTTTTTCTGTCAAATGTGGAAAAAGAAATTTCTTTAAAAAATATTCCTTTTTTCTGTTTGAAACTGAATCAAAATAATTCAGCAGAATTTTTTGTCATGTCAAAAAGATTTTGGTATTTTTTTTTTCCCCATATTCAGAATTTTTTTTTCATGTGTGAGATCCAGTGGGATAAAAAGTTTTCAGCAGAATTTTATTTTAATATTTCTATTTTTCAGGAGTTAACTTTCTTTCATGTGTGAACTGAGTGAAAAATACATTTTCAGGAAATATTTTCATATGTGAAAGTAACTGCAAAAAAGTTTTTCGATGTAATTCACCAGAATCTTAAAAAAAAAAAATAATCTAAAAAATTTTCATTTTTTTTTTTTAATTTTTCAAATTTCATTTTATAGTTGAAATCATTTTTTTTTCATGTCAAACTGTGGGCGGCATGGTAGTGCAGTGGTTAGCACTGTCGCCTCACAGTAAGAGGGTCCTGGGTTCAAACCCAGTGTGTGGAGTTTGCATGTTCTCCCCGTGCGTAGGCCTGTGATAGGCTGGTGACCTGTCCAGGGTGTACCCCGCCTTACACCCTAAGTCTGCTGGGATAGGCTCCAGCTCACCTGCGACCCCAGTGCAGGATAAGCGGTAGATGACGATGAGTGAGTGATTTCAAAATGTACTTTCCTTTAAAAAACAATCATGACAAAAGCAACCAATGTGTTTTTGTTTTTTTCAAAAGAATTCTGAAATTCTGAAAATGTGTGAAACTGTGAAACAATAAAACATATCTGAACACATTCCTCTGTTTGGATTTTGTTCTTGCAACTTCTATTTCATTTTCCCTCGATCCTGAAAAAATCAATTTGCATGCATGAATAACAGAAAAATAAACAGTTATTGCATAAACTATGTAAAGAAGAATAGAGACACATATTCATGTTTTTATTATTTAAAGTGGGTGAAATATATCCGAATAACCAAACATGTTGGTAAAATGATACACTTGCATTGTAGAAAAGAACATTATCAATACTGGTGCCAGAGACGTTACGTTATTTTAAGCACTTGGGAACAAATCAACAGCGAGGACATCATCACCGTTGAGGTTTTTATAAACTTTAAATTGATGTAAAGCATTTTCCTGAAATGAAAACAAAACAGGAACAGTACCGAACAGAACCAGATCCATGAGAGCTGCGCAGTGAGATGAGCTGCGACCGATGTGTTTTGAGCATGAACTGAAATTTTACTAACTGAGCCAAGAAATACCAACAAAAACATCTAAATATCAGATAAAAGTCAGCAGGAACCGACAAGAGAACCAGAAGCATTTGTAGTTTGAATCTGTGTGAATGTGAAGAAACATGCATGTCCGGGTTTATGGTGTGTAAACGTTCCTCTGAAGTTCTGGTGGGTGAAATCAGAGAGTCATTGTTCATGTCAGAGGAAGGTGTGGAACACGCGTGTCTTCAGACTCTTGGTTCTGGGTACGTTCCTCGTAGAGAACTTGATCACTTTGAACAGATTGGAGCAGCTTCCGAAGCCGGAAAACGGGAACCAACGAGCGGTCCGCTTGTTCCCGTGAAGGCTCCAGAAAGACGAGGAGCAGCGCTGGAAGACCTCGATGTTGACGGCGTACTGACCCGGCGCCCACTGAGACACGCACACCAGAGTCACGGAGGAGGCGAAGCCACAGGTGTGAGGGGAGACGCCGTGGAAGACGGACTCCCCCGGCCTCACGGACGCGCCGCGCTCCCAGACCATGCCGGCCTCCTCCGCCACTCCCATCCCGCTGAGGTTGCAGAGGGCCCGGAGGCACTCCTCCTCCAGGGCCTCGTTTTTGGGGAATCGGAGCAGGATGGCGACGAGACGAGGAACTGCACCGCGACGTAGCAACTGTTCCTGCAGCTTAGCTGAAAGAGACGGAGAGAAAACCTCAGGATGAAAACAGGAAGTCCATTTCCAAAGCGTTTCATTGAGCTCTGCTTTACTTACAGCTGTCGTAAGACATGCGTGAGATGGCTCTGGCGGCGTGGACGAGCAGGTCCTGGTCCGGACTGGTCAGCACCGACAGCAGAGCCATGACCAAACCTGCATCTCCAAAACCTTTACGGACCACAGCTGACAGGAGACAGACGACAGACAACTCAACACAGGAACAGAAAATACAGAAAGGTTGAAGACCACCAGCCTGGAGGCTCCTGACAGAACAACAACATATTGATCCGACACACCTGATCAATGAATGATGTGTAAACATCTGCAGGAACAACTTACACTCCTTGGCGAGTTCGGCCACCAGTTTCGCTGTGAGCAGCGTCAGAGGCCCTCGGTGCCTCAGAGACAGAGCCAGAACCGGCAGGATGCCGCTGATCACCACCTGCTCAGCAGCGCCTTTATCTGGACACAAGAGGAACTACACATGAAAACACAACACTGGCACAAGTGCACAGGAAATTATAGAGACTTAATACTGCCAAAGTGATGAAACAAGAAGCCTGAAAGTCAGAATGAGAAACATTCTTTGAAAATAAAGATTTAGTATCTCAAAAAAATAACTTATTGTCACAAAAATAATGATTTCGTATCTTAAAATGACTTAATTAAAAGAAAATATTGATTTAGTATCTTAAGTCAATGACTAAGAATCTCAAAAGTAATAAATTGATATTATAAAAATGACTTTGTATCTTAAAAAAAAATTTACTAACTCAAAAATAATTTTATATAATTACTTGTATTGCAAATGATGAAAACGGAACTCTAAGTTTTCATTTAATATTACAAAATAATCATTAAATATCTCAAAAAATGATCTTATACTGACTTGGTTTCCAAAAATATTGACTTAATATAACAAAATTATGACTTTGTTTCTCAAAAAATGACATTATACATTATTTAGTACAAATACAAATAATGAAAAAGTATCTCTAAATAATGTTTTAATATCACAAAAAATTACTTATTGTCACAAAAATAATGATTTTATATCTTAATAATGACTTATTTTCTAAAAATAATGATTTAGTATCTTAAATTAATGACTTAGAATACCAAAAGTAATAAATTAATATCGTAAAATTATGACTTTATCTACAAAAATGACATCATATCTCAAAAATAATGATGTAATATTGCAAAATTTGGACTGAGTATCTAAAAAAAAATACTTTGTTTCTCAAATAAAAATGAGAAGCTTGAGCATTAAGATTCTCAGTCATTATTATGAGTTATTTTAACATTCTCAGTCATTATTTTGTGTTTTTTAGATACTTTATTTCAAGAGCCATGATTATTGTAATGATGTGCAGGGTCTCTTTTGTTCCATCACATTGGTGAAAATGTGCTCACATATTATAAATATAAGAAAACTTTTTTTTTCAGCCTGAATCAGAATCTGTCTGACCTTTTCTTTGCCTCTTCTTCCTTTTTATCTCCCCGTCGCTCTGGGACACAAATACAGCTTAACGTCTGCTGAGGACTTACACCTGACACACACCTGACACACACCTGATCCCTTCACCGCCTCCCAGCCCTCAGCCTCTCAGCCTCTCAGCCTCCCTGCTGTGGGTTTACTCCGGGTTTTATCGGTTAACGTTATGAGCTGTGTGAGATAAAGCTGCTGCAGTGAAGCAGGGTGTAAACGGACTCACTCCTCTCCTTGATGTTGATCAGCACCGTGTTCAGGTGTGGCTTCAGTTCGTCCTCGATCAGCTCCACACCGAGGACTCTGATGGCGCCCAACGCGTTGTTCAGGTTGTCTGCAGGGAGAAAATGGAGAAAGTGTTATAATGAGGCACAAAACAAAACAAAAGGCTGACAAGTTCAGAGACTGAACTGGAGATCAGGGATTAAAGAACCAGCGAGAGGAAAACATAAGGGTGAGGAAACAGTGGGAGAGAGAGGGGGGAAGGGAGTGAGAGGGGGAGGGGAGAGAGAGGGAGGGAGAGAAACAGAGGGAGAGGGCGAGAGACAGAGGGGGAGAGAGAGAGGGCGAGAGAGAGAGAGGGAAGAGAGAGAGAGAGGGAGAGAGGGGGAGAAAGGGAGAGAGAGGGGAGAGAGGGGGAAGGAGGGGGAGAGAGGGAGGGTGAGAGAGAGGGAGAAAGAGGGGAGAGAGAGAGAGAGGGAAGAGAGAGAGGGGGAGGGAGAGAAGGGAGAGAGGGGGGGAGAAAGGGAGAGAGAGAGGGGAGAAAGGGAGAGAGAGAGGGGAGAAAGGGAGAGAGAGAGAGGAGAGAGGGGGAAGGAGGGGAGAGAGGGAGAGAGAGAGAGAGAGAGAGAGGGAAGAGAGAGAGGGGAGCGAGGGAG
Organism: Lagodon rhomboides; assembly: GCA_039737535.1. Classification (NCBI taxonomy): domain Eukaryota; kingdom Metazoa; phylum Chordata; class Actinopteri; order Spariformes; family Sparidae; genus Lagodon; species Lagodon rhomboides. The sequence goes on along the minus strand of CM077804.1, from coordinate 25,409,743 downwards.
AGAAAGGGAGAGAAACAGAGGGCGAGAGGGGGGAGGGAGAGAGGGAGAGGGAGAGAGAGAGGGGGAGGGAGAGAAAGGGAGAGAGAGAGGGGGAGAAAGGGAGAGAGAGAGGGGAGAAAGGGAGAGAGAGAGGGGAGAGAGGGGGAAGGAGGGGGAGAGAGGGAGAGAGAGAGAGAGAGAGAGAGAGGGAAGAGAGAGAGGGGAGCGAGGGAGAGAAAGGGAGAGAAACAGAGGGCGAGAGTCGGGAGGGAGAGAGGGAGATGGGGAGAGAGAGAGAGGGCGAGAGACAGAGGGGGAGAGAGAGAGGGCGAGAGAGGGAGAGAGAGAAGAGAGAGAGGGGGGAGAGAGGGGGAGAGGGGGAGAGAGAGGAGGAGGGTGGAGAAGGAGGGGGAGAGAGGGGGAGAGAGGTGGGTAGAGAGAGAGAGGGAGGGGGAGAGAGAGAAGACGGGAGAGGGGGGATAGAGAGGGGTTAGGATACAGCAGCCACAGCTGTACTCACAGTTTTAAACCTGATTAACTGTGAAATGTAAAACATACAATAAATCTGTTCATGTGGTTTATTATTGGGAGGAAAAGATGCTGTTACATTTTAAATTTGGCAGAGTGACACTTAATATGTTTGGGCACCTTAGCTTTAAACTAATTAACCAAGTCAACTCAATTTTTATCATCCTGAAATGATTTACAGTGAGACAGTCAACCTTCAAACTGTCCATCTAAGCAGCTCAGCAGGTCCCACGTGTGATCACTGAAACACAGAGTGCAGCTACGGACACGTTACAGCTGACATCATCGTGTTCCACTCACCGTTCGGCGTGGACGGCTGCAGCCGGCTGGATCTGCGTTTATCCCTGTGGGAGCGAGCGTAAGTGTACATGAGCGGCACGTTGTGGTGTCCCATCCTGCTCCTCCGTCTCCGGACAGCTGCTGGAGACACTTTCTCAGGTCGACATCTTCGTGCAGAGACTCTCCAGCGTTTGGAGTCATCAGCTGATGCTCTGAGGAAACCTGCGCCTCACTCTGACCCCACTGCTGCCCTCCTGACCCATCCTCGTCTTTCAGCGCTAAATGATTTTGTCTCAACGTTTGCTGCTCGTCCGTCTCCGGCTCCTCGTACTCCAGCTGGCTCCGTGTCCCCTCTCAGGGTTAATGCAGAGCAAATCCTCTCCTAAAGCTGTTCCCTCCTCTGCACCTTTGCATGAGTGTGTGTGTGTCTTTGCAAGGTATTAGCACTTGGCTGACTCTGCTGAGCCCTAAAACAATCTCCCACAATGCCTTTCAGCTTCTAGCAAACCCACAGCCATAACAACAACAACACAGACAGACAGGCAGGCAGGCAGGCGAGGAGCTGGCATCTGTTTGTGTACACACACGTGTTATCAGAGCTGGAAAATAAAAAGTTAGAGTCAGAGTAGTTAGGAAAATTAAATCTTTATAGTCCACTCAACTCTTGAGGACGCGGTAAAAACACACAGTTTCAACGATCTAGTACAGAACGACAGACGCTCCACTGGAAATCTAAACAATAAATACAACAGGGGAACCGGAGACGTCGCACCACCACCGTCACAATCGTCTCTGTTCTACGTAACGGGTTGTACGTTTCCTCAGTGTTTATATTTATACACACATCAGCTGACTGGAAACACAGCATACAAAAATAACATTTAGATTTGACTCGGTTGGACGACGTACGTTCAAAACCTGCAGGTAAAGAGACACCTCGGAGGAATAATTTGACACTTTGGGAAAGAGGAACATAAATACGTCTCTCAGCAGCAGCAGCTGGTTAGCTTAGCATAAAGACTGGAACTCATACACGTCACGTTTTTCATCCATCTCTCCTCGTTTATCACAAATGTTTTCCCTCTTTTAGTTCTCACGACATGATTCTGGTGCTGTACAGCCTCTTTCTTCTCATTGAGTGAGAGACGCACAGAGAAATGGAGAAGAAATAAAAAAAAGGAGCATGCATTTGGTAGAATTTGCCAGTTTTTCTGTCAGTCACGTTGGTCAGACGACCTCAAGAGGCTGATGAACGTAAGACATCTCAGGGGTGGAGGCAAAAAATCAAACGATGAATATTACGTCGAATTGTTCTGCGTTGTTTTCTGAGCATTAAAAGTATATTTTAAAATGATTTAACCTAAAAATACGTTACATAATATATAAATAGGTTTTCTTCATTCTTTAAAAGTCACTGAACGCAGCAAACAAAGTCTCAGAAACTCAAGTTCAACTCCTGCTTCAGTTTCTAAGTCCTCCCTGTTGTTGAGGTGTTAGAGGAGCGAACTGTGGCCCGGTTCTGTCCAAAGGTCACAAACTCTTCATCCCAGAAGGTCAATCATTAACACGTTACGTCTTCTTGTCCTGATCTATTAAAAATAAAAGTGTAAAAATGACAATTTGTTGTGTTACGTTCAAGACGTAGCGCTACATCACACCCTGTAAAACCAGATGTCCGACCTCGGGACCGAGCCACTGACAGACGGACGGACCTGCCCATACGTCACAGAACATCAACATGAGACTGATATTAAAGGTTTCTGGCTTTAAAGTAGACATTTGGTTGAGTTATAATGATTAAATTCACAGGAAACTACAGTTTTTGTTCACTGATGTCATCGTGTTAAACTGTTAAACATCACAGAAATGTGTGTTTATCAGCCGGTTTATCAGTATCAGAACTTTTTACTCCCCATCATCAGTGTTGGCGTTCATTTTGTTAGCTTTGGACTGAGCCACGCTGTTTGCCCACTGTTTCCAGTCTTTATGCTAAGCTAGGCTAAAGCTAACCAGCTGCTGGCTGGTATCAATCAGTCCTGACGCTGAGCTCATCACAACATCGATCTCCTTCACAGGACCTCGACTTGTTTAACGTCTGTGACCCGTCGCTGAGTTTCTGTGATTGGTTCTTTGGACCCGTCATGTGAGCAGCTGTCAAACGGTTCCAGCTGTGTTGAGACCGCTGGAAACAGTCTCGTATCCGACAGAAACCAGCGTGAGGACGTTACTCTCCACGTCCTCTGGCTTGCCCTGCTCTTCGTGGGTTTCCACCGGACCAGCAGCTCCGGTTTCCTGCCGGTTCTTCTTCCGGACTCTGCCTCGCCCCTTGCCTTTTGAAATCACCTTCCCTTGCTCGCTGACCCCTCCGGGCGACTTGTTGGACTTCTCGCTGTCATTCGGGCGGGTTTTGCGGTGGCGCCTGCGGATACGTCGCATCGGCGGACCGGAGTCGGGCGGATCTGACGCCGCCGCGCCGGACAGAATCCGAATCTGCTGTTCGATGACCATGATGATCATGTCTAAGGCGACGTCCAGCATCCCCAGCCCCAGGCCGTGGGTGACGTTGTCGAACGCGCCGCTGTTGGCCGGGTCCTTGAAACATTTTCTCATATCCTCGAGGTGGTTCCTGAGAGAAGAAGAGGGGCTGCTGTTACTCTGTTTATCCAAATCTCGTCACTCCAAACAAACGAGGGGCAGCATAGAAACACAGTAAACGCTAACTGAAGCAGCTGTTAGCTCTGCGGCTAGCGATGGCTTCGACACAACGACCTGTTATTTCCTCACATTCTGTTGATAATCTCAGTTACAAACAACACCTACTTCGTTTCGATGATCTTCGACCAGTGTTGAACTGTGTTGATCTCGGGGATCAGCTGTTTCGCCATGCTGCCGTAGTCGATGTAGTCGTGGGCGAAGTCCTTCATGTCGTCGCACAAAGCTCCGGTGTCGCCTGAGCACACACACACATTACAACACAGGTTAGTCTCGTACACGCGTCTCTTCCACGTCATCGAATTCAAACATTCCTTCACATTAAAAAGAGACAGTTCACCCAGAATCAATACACATATTTTCCCTCCTTCCTGTTCTGCCATATCATTCATCTGTATTGTTTCAGTGTGAGCTGTGAGATGTCTGCCTTCTCTCAGAAAATGAAACTGCTTGTGGTGCTCAAAGCTCCCAAAAATAAATCTGAAAACCTCAACAGCGACGTCTCTTTCCAGAAAACATGACGCGGTTACTCGTTAAGGACCTTGTTGTGAGCAGTTTCATGTAGGAACCATTTTCTTTGGATTATTTTGAGTAATGAGGTCATGATTTCTGGAAAGAGACGCTGCTGTTGAGTTCACACCAAAACAATCTAGATGGATGAAGAGCAACACAGGTAAGAGGAGGGAATATATTGGGTAAACTGTCCGCTGTCCTCAGTCTGTCACCTTCAGTGAGTTTGGAGAAAGAGGAGGATACGGAGGTAGTTGTGCTCGGCGTCAGGCCGAGAACGCCGAGCGACTCCAGGAGGGTTTTCTTGCTGGCCGGGCCTCTGCTGACCCGAGTGTAGGCGGCCAGGGAGCGCAGGGACATCTTCTCCGGGGACTGCAGGCGCCGTTTGATTTCATCGTACGAGATGAGATACTTTCCTGAAATGAGACAGGACGAGGCGAATTAATATGGCAGGATTTTGATTTTTTCTTTTTACTAAATCTGGATATAACAACTGGCCACTTACGAGCCTTCGATCCTTTCATGTTGGGATCCAGGAGTGACGACACCTCCGCAAAAGGCATCTGGGTAGAGGACTGTGAATTTGTGCTCGAGTTTGGCGCCAGTTCCTGGTTCTGGGGCACTTCCTCGGTCTGGACCGGGGCAGACATCTGCATCTGGGGCTGAATATGAGGCTGCATGTTGTGCATTTCCACCTGGTTCTGGTCTAGCGGGACCTGGCCTTGCGCTTGAGGGAGGATCAGTGTGTTTTCGGATAAACCCTGCAGCCCCATGCCCCCTTGTGCGACGCTACCCGTTTGCTCCGAAGACACCTGGAAGATGCCCATAACTGGTTTTACTACGGTGAACACCATGTTCCCCTGAGCATCCAGACCCACCACTCGAGCAGACGGGTCCATGTCTTCACTGAAACCTTTCTATCGGAGGGAGGAGGCGTAATTATCAGATCCGGTTACCTCAGAGGTCCATGCAGTGTGTTACAGTATACACCTCTGTTCTTTAACAGTTAAAAAGCTGAGCTGACAGAAGAGGAACGTAAGCTGATTCTCCCTGTAGTCAAACTAAAACCTCCCACATCGATACGGTCACTTTCTTTGTTCACGAAGATTTGAAACCGGTCATGGCAACGGCACGGCAGAAGTTCCACTCTGAAAGAAAAAAGAAGAATCATCAGATCAAAGTCTTCAGATCACCTGACGATGTAATTACACGGTTTGGCCACTACGAAACGTTGTCTTCAAAGCTCTGCTGTAGCGCCGTTATTATTAATCACACTACCTTGCTCGGTTTGACCCCGCCCTACCTGGCCTCTGATTGGCTACATCCTGCCTGTTAAGTAATGATTGTAACCAAAGATTGAAGAGGAGGCGAGATGTCTCACTACATAGCCAAAACGTAGTGTTCGTAGTGAATGACAAAAATGTGTTTTTTGAAAATTAACACATGTAAAGCTATTCTACTAGGACCCACAAATAAAAGTATGAACCTGAATATTAACATAATATGACGTCTGTAGCTGATTTTCTGGTCCAAGTCCAGTCTTTTTGGCTCTGTTTTGGTCTCCACCGACCTTTAAGGAAAACAAACATCGGGCTCTTGAGCCGCTACATGCTGCGCTACATTCACCAGCTAGTCGCTAACTGTTTCTGCCCGCTGCTTGTTGCTTCTCAGTTAGCATACGTGGGAAGTTTAACTGAAGATAACTGCTGGAATTGTTGATGAGAGTGGTGAGACTGAACCAAAACAAATAACACTTAGCAAAACTAACATAATTAAAACTCACATTAGCTAACTTTACAAAGGCAGATGTGTGTGTGTGTATGTGTGTGTGTGTGTGTGTGATTAAACGGGTTGGAGTTTGTGTCTTTGTGTGTTTAAACTCATAAGTTTATAAAAATAACACCAACAAAGATGAGCTTTGTCTTCTGCATCCGCCATTTTTATAAACATCACAACAGAGGTCATTTTTCTGATTTGTTGTCACAGGATGAAACACTGACTTTTTTTTTTTTTAAAGTATGAACCTGATTATTAGCATAATATGACGTCTGTAGCTGATTTTCTGGTCCAAGTCCAGTCTTTTTGGCTCTGTTTTGGTCTCCACCGACCTTTCAGGAAAACAAACATTGGGCTCTTGAGCTGCGCTACATTCACCAGCTAGTCGCTAACTGTTTCTGCCCGCTGTTTGTTGCTTCTCAGTGAGCATACGTGGAGTTTAACTGAAGATAACTGCTGGAATTGTTGATGAGAGCGGCGAGACTGAACCAAAACAAATAACACTTAGCAAAATTAACATAATTAAAACTCACATTAGCTAACTTTATAAAGGGAAGATGTGTGCGTGTGGTTGTGTGTGTGTGTTGTGTGTGATTAAACGGGTTGGAGTTTGTCTCTTTGTGTGTTTAAATTCATAAGTTTATAAAAAAAAAACACCAACAAAGATGAGCTTTATCTTCTGCATCCGCCATTTTTTAAACATCACAACAGAGGTCATTTTTGATTTGTTGTCACAGGATGAAACACTGACTTTTTTTTTTTTTTAAGTATGAACCTGATTATTAGCATAATATGACGTCTGTAGCTGATTTTCTGGTCCAAGTCCAGTCTTTTTTGGCTCTGTTTGGGTCTCCACCGCCCTTTAAGGAAAACAAACATCGGGCTCTTGAGCTGCTACATGCTGCGCTACATTCACAAGCTAGTCGCTAACTGTTTCTGCCCGCTGTTTGTTGCTTCTCAGTTAGCATACGGGAAGTTTTAACTGAAGATAACTGCTGGAATTGTTGATGAGAGCGGTGAGACTGAACCAAAACAAACAACACTAACATAATTAAAACTCACATTAGCTAACTTTACAAAGGGAAGATGTGTGTGTGTGTGTGTGTGTGTGTGTGTCGGGTTGGAGTTTGTGTCTTTGTGTGTTTAAACTCATAAGTTTATTTAAAAAAACACCAACAAAGATGAGCTTTATCTTCTGCATCCGCCATTTTTTAACATGACATCACAACAGAGGTAATTTTTGATTTGTTGTCACAGGATGAAATACTGACTTTTTTTTTTTTTTAAGCTAGCGACCAAACTAACGCTGCAAAATCTATCACCGCTGCTCCATTTGTGTTGTCTAACATTCATCATGGCTGCCAGGCGGCGGCTGCTGCCAGCGTTTTTTCTCTGTGGCACCAGGCCGGACCGAAGCGTTCACACACAATAAACCCACAGAACCGCAGCGGTCCCGGACGGGACGGACCAAATTCAACCGCTAACCTTGGATGCAACTGGTAGTGACGGCTGTCCCGCTCCTTGAATCGCAGTGTGATTTCTTCGCTAACAGGACACTGATCCTAGAACGGTCCGCGTCGAGGCCAGCGACATTTTCCCTTCGTCTCTGCTGAGGCTTCGGCGGGTTGCAAATCAGCCGTACGAGCACTACCGTTCCGGAGCCGTAATCCCGCCGCTCATTGGTCAGTCGGCACGTCGGTCACGCGGCGCGTGGTTTCTCATTGGACAAGAGCGCCGTCAACGGAAAAGAAGAGGCGGTACTTCCGGTCTAGGTTTATCCGACTACAACAGGATGAAATCTTTTACTTATTCACTTGTTTGTCTTTTTAATCTCATTTTACATATAATACACATACAAATATATATAATTTTTAACCAAATATGTCCCGCAAAATATAATTTAATTTATCAACCATTATCTTATGTATTATAGCTCATATATTGATTTATTTTGTCTTCTATAAACATGTACTGTTCCCATAATTAGATATATATATTATAATCTTTTAAGTAATTAGTATTCTCCAGCACCCACTTACTCCTCACCATACATATCTACATATTTACATATATGTATATACCCACTTTCCTTTCTGCAAACATAAATAAATAAATGAACAACCAAAACAATAACCATCATCAACCTAGTGAATTTTAAAGCCCTCTGCATCCCTGTACCTTGTGAAAATTGCTTCAACTCCACATAGACTTTTAGTTTTGACTCATTGCATTTACTTATTATTTCTTGAGCAGAGATGGACGCCGTTATAAATGTAATATTAAAAGTTCATTGTGTAGTTTTGAAGAAGAAGAGAAAGATCTTCACTGATTGATTTTCACGCCTAAATGTTCACGTTTTCATGACATAGTCTGACTTCCAGTGTGTATTAAATGAAAGTTTACGGTCCCTAATTAATAGTCTTGGGGTGTCGTCTAATCATAGGAATGAAAATAGCACAGAAAAGTTGCTTTCTTTAAAATATGTGAAAATAATAAATGCAATGTCTGAAAATAACAGCAGAAGAAATCTTGAAATTAGTAAGATCACTTGAATTATAAATGTGATATTTAGCTCCTCAAGTTTCTCTTTCAGGAGAAATGTATGTGTTGTCATTCAGAGGAGTTTCCACCAGATGGCGCACTGTAGCTGTCTTCTGCCCAAATGTTTACACTGTGCACCGTCTAGTGGATTTAAACCCTCATCCATTCGTTTGTCTGTCACATTTGATCCCAATCAACAGTTTCCAAGGATAAAAAAATGAACTGACACCAGAGAATAATCACCTTTTCACTTGCCTTGTTTCAATTTATTTGGGTACAAATTAAAAAAAAAATGTTGTCGTACAAAATAAAGCATAGAAAGTAGTAATTATGAAATCAATGTCAATGACAACAATGTATAAGAAAAAAAAAGGCAACAGTTAAATAATTCATTAAAAACACAGCCGACTATCCTGGAAAAAAAAAGCAACTTGTGGTACTTTACATCTACACAGACAGACGTGACGGTTAACAGTCACGTTTGGGTGAGAAGGCATAGACCCGGGGGCGTGTGAGAGGACAGAAGTGCACGACAATGAAGATCACCAAGGTTTTTTATGCAAGTATCAGTGCGCCATTCAACTGAAACAACATCACCACAAGAAAAACGGATGCTGAAACAGTTCGACAGTAGGCCTTTCTCTCCTTATGCATCTTTTACATTGCCTTCAGAGCGACATCCCCTCAGCTTCTGCATGCTTTGTTTCATAAAACCAGTCTTTTCCCACATTGTTACTGTAACGTTGAGCCCCACAAACATCCCCATTAGCTTGATGGTTCAGTTTCTGGTCTCCATAACAACCACGGACAAATTACCAAACGGTATATACTCATAATGCACAAACATTAGTACGCTGTTGCATTCACAGTGAGCTCGACGCCATCCCGACACAGAATCCAGCACGACAGCAAGCTAACGTGGAAAACACGTGACAGAACAGAACACGTCTTCGGCGTCCGCAGGTCTCAGAGCCCGCCGGCGCCGTCGCTCAGCGTGTGAGGCCTGTGTGGAGGCGTCCAGCTGCTGTCTGGTCACTCTCCGTCATACTGCCTCACAGTCCTGCGTAATGCGTCGCTGAGAGGTGAACTGCTCATGTTGATGGGGTGGATTTGGGTTTGTGTGCTCAGTTAGAGGAGAGGATTCCCCTCCAGGCTCAGCTGGTGTGGTTCATCAGTGCTGGTGTTGAGGACAGGTGTGGGGTGAGGGCTCAGTGTCTGCGTGTACGCTGGCCCCCGGCGCCTGTGGTGGTGATGTAGAGGAGGGGCTGAGGCTGCCGCAGCTGGGGCCCCCGCTTCAGGTTACTCATGGAGGACTCTGCATTCGAGCCTGCAGACGGACGGGAAATGACAAATAAAGCTTAATAAAAAGATTATTAAAGAGGAGTGTGAGTCCACATCGGCAGCGAGAGTGATCTCACCTGTCTGCTGGATGCTGTGGGGGGCCCGGACTTTGGCGAGAGGAGGGACCCCTCTGTACGGGGGGCGGAGCATAGGAGCCTGGGGAAGGGCGTTATTGTGGAGGTGGGGGTCTGATGTGCTGTCCAGAGGGCGGAACCTCTGAGCGGTGGTCGTCTTGGTTTGTGGCAGCTGTGAGCAACAAGATGAAGAAACTGTGAGATACAAACGTCTCCGAAACCAAACGACAGTCTAATAACATCAGGATGAAACAGACTAAAGGGATAGTAGTGCCAGAGTTGTCATGTCTAACTATTCGCTGTTTTACTGAATTTATTCTAATATCAAATTCCCATGATAATAAAAAAGACATACTACAATACTCACTGCTTGACCAGTGACCTCAAAAGACCGTGAGCGCCTCTTCTTGCGGCGAGCCTCGAAGTCCACATCGCGGGGCGTTTGGTTCTTGGTGGCGACCTGGCGGTAACGTGGGCGCGTCCAGGTCACCTGCAGGCCGGGCCCCTCGCCCGTGCTGCTGGACAGGTTGTCGTCCGAGGTGGCGTGTCTGAGCTCGGGGCTCGGCTGCCGGCCGCGCCGCATCGGCAAACCTCTGGGCGGCGCCTCGCTCAAAGAGAGGCTGCTCTTCTGCTTGGTGGGGTCCAGGGGAGACGGGGGAGGCGGTAACCGCAGGGCGTCCACCTCCAGGGCTTTGGAGCGACGGCGGGCTGCTTTCACTACGATGTTCTGGACGCCCCTGAGGATCTGCTGCCGCTCTGTGGAGACGTAGGAGATGTTTTCTGTTTTTACTTTACTCATTCTCTTTATCCTCCTGTATCTACTCGTCTGCAATAGATACAATCCTGGGAATGTCTCAGGTTTTAAGTGTTGGGAGAAACAAAAACATTAGAAGTTTCACTCGTTTAATCCTCTTACCAGTTCGTGACAGCGGGATGTCGGCGCCGGCCTCGCTGCTCTCGGGCGACGAGTCGAGGTGGCTGCTGACGCTGTGGCTGAGATGGCTGTAGCTCAGGGAGCTCTCAGGAAGCAGCGGCTGCAGCTGCGAACATGACATGCAGAGTGCCACATAATGATCAGACATCAAAATCACCTCTGGGTCTGTCTCTCCAAAATTACTCTTCGAATGGGGCATTTTGGTTTCTCGCACTCGTAACTCTTATTTCATCTCGTCTGTGAGTCACACTCCTGATGCATTTTCACAGCAAGAAGATCATAAGGAGGTGATATTATTTGGAGCCTCGAACAAAGATGTAACTCTGCTCGTTTGCACAATTCAACTCGGGAAGCCGGATAAAAACCCAGAACGCCGAACGTGAATACTTATTACAGCTGCTGCTGGAGTTTCTTTTATGGAGCTGCGTGGGTTGAAAATGAAAATGTTCCACCGGAGGGAAATGTGAGTTTAATTCAAAGAGTTACTTTCTGCCTGAAGTGAAAATGAAAAACTGGACTAGACATTATTCATTCACAGCATGGCGCCGCTCTCAAGGATAGCTATTGAAGTGGAATAAACCAGGCCCATTAGAATTGTCCTCACCTCTCTGTTGCCCTTCCCATTAATGTGGATGGGAGGTGGCGTCATTACAGCCGAGTTTTTCATCTGCCTGGCGTGAGGGCTGTTCTTAAAGACTCTGTTATTATCCCTGTCACGGGGGAAAGGGAGAGAAAAATGACTGTAAGTTCAGTCCTTTGTAAACTCTAAAAGGGAAACGCTGAGACGAGATGTCCTCTTACAGCTCAGGCTCGGGCAGAATCGGCGGCAGAGTGTGTCGGCGGATTTTGGCTTGGCCTCGTCTGTTATCGGAGCACATGTTGCGCACACTCTCCTGGTCCGAGTCCACGTCCTGCATGTTGTCACGAAGCTGACCGGGCAGGGCGATCTTGGGAAGAGAGCCCTCCTGGAAAAGAGAGCATCAATATTAATCACACTGACCTTATTAATACCTTCACATTTTCAATGCCTTGTTTGAGTTTGTCGTGCAGGAGCTACCTTGATGGTGTGTCTGGTGGTCACTTTATCCAGGGCCATGGCTCGGTCCAGTTTCCTCTCATCCAGCTCCCTCATGTACATGTCGTACAGCTCCTGGAGGTGTGGAGGAACCAGCAGACTGTGGTCTGAAACACAAACGCACACAGATGATTCATTAGATTATTTCCATTAACAATTAATGTGCAGATTATTTTTTGTATCTGGTATTTAACTGTTTGGTCTGTAAAGCAATATTGTCATCAAATGTCTTGCCTGTGAATATTCTCATTCATCCAGGTCATAATTATCTCAAGGAAATTGAATCGAACGCAACTGGATTTGGTTTTTGTCTTTGAAGACGTTTCACCTCTCATCCAAGAGGCTTCATCAGTTCCTGCTCGCTTGACTAGGCTGAGACTCAGTCCAACTAGCCGGTGTGGAGGTCCAGCTATTTAACCTGAGGTGAAACGTCTTCAAAGACAAAAAACAAATCCAGTTGCGTTCTGTTCAATTTCCTTGAGATCATCAAATGTCTTGTTTGGTCCGACCAGAAACAAATAATCCTCCAGGTGAGAAGCTTGAACCATCAAATGTATGAAACCTTTTAAACCCCTCACATTCAATCAACACTGTCAGACATGACAGTAGTTAATAATAATAATAAATAATAGAAACAATGTTCCCATGGGAAAGACATCAGTACCACAGCCAGCTGTGATGTCACCATTATCTGATTCTTAATGTCTTTTGCTGAGGTGTATTACAACGATCAGGATGATCTCGATCTCAGCACGATCAAACTGCAACACATTACTTCCAGTTATATTGAGAACTTCTTCAGCTGTCTTAAAAAAAAAAGTCTTTGCTGTTTCTTTCACACAAGTCAACTATGTCCACGTCTGAACTTGTGTTTAAACATTAGGGAACATTAGGATCATCCTAATGTAACAGATGGGGAGTTATTTGTGTAAAATGAGTTTAGCCGTGGAGACAAATCACGTCCCTGTGGGACGCCGGTGTTCATTATCACACTTAAGAGCCTGCTATTAAATCTGGCCACCTGCTTCCTCCCCTGCAAGAAGTCCAAGATCCAGTCGCCCAGGGACATTTGGACTCTCTGGAGAGGTTTATCACACAGCCTGGACAGTAGAATTGTGTTAAAAGCTGTGCTGTGATCAACAAACAGAGCTTGTGTGTAGGTGGCAGACGTCTTAAGGTGTCGAGGAGCTGAGTGCATCACCGACAGACCTTTTCGACACGTTTGTAAACTGATTAGGCTTCTTTTGATCGACTAATCAATTTACCCCATTTTTGCTGCTCAAAACCAGCAACGGATATTAAACAGAGCCATTTGTTGTACTGCTGATGCTCACCATCGATGAACTGTCTCTGCTGCTGTATGATCTCGTCACACAGGTGTCTGTGCTGCTCGAAGCGCTGCACCACAAAGTTTTTCTGTCGGATGACGTTGTCCTTGAGCAGCGCGTGCGACTGCATCTCCGCGTTCTCGATCTCCAGCTCGTGGACCTTGCAGAGGAGGCACAGGACCTCCCGCTGCTCCTCCGAGCTCACCCGCCTGGGCAGCAGCTCCTCCAGGCGCCGCGCCCGATCCCGAAGCTCCAGAAACCGGCGCTCTAGCAACGCCTTGGAGATAAGCGGGAAGAGAACAGTTAAAGATGTGTGAACGATTTCAACCATTTCCTAGTGTTAGAAGGTAGATCAGGAATCCTACCTTCTGTTTCTGGATCTTCTTCTGTTCAGCCATGAGTGTGACCAGCGTTTCTCGGGCCACCGCCACCTCCTGGGTCTCTGTGCTGTCTGGAGGAGACTCAGGAGAGTCGGAGTCCTTCTCGCTTTCGTCCTTATTGACACTTTCCTTCCTCCTTTCAGCTCGCCACTTCCTCCTGCGTCTGCTCCGCTCCTGCTCCCAGCTAGCAGACAGAAAGAACGTGTTAACCTCCAGAAACATTTACACATCATATGCTTTATACTTTGGAATAGACAGACATATAAATCCTCAACACTGACTCTGCAATGGTCAGCAGGTGTTTGGAGGTGTCGATCTGGATTTCCATGTTGCTGTTTTCCAGCTCCATCAGGCTTCTCCTGATCTCCATCTGTTGGCGAAAGGCATCCAGGAGCTGCTCCCGCAGCTGGTCCATCTCCGCCCGACTCTGGTGGCTGGAGAGGGCCTGGACCTCGGCTGGTGAGCAGAGAGGAGAGGAGCATTAGTTTAAAATACAAATATGAGGAAACAGCTTCATGTGGTGGAGTGTGGACGAGACTTTACCCTGGACATGGCGGATGTCTGCCCGGTCTGAGCTGAGCTGGCGGCTCGCCTGGTCTGCGATCTTCTTCTTGAGCCGCTGGATCTCGCTGCGAAGGTCCGAGATGATGTTGGTGTACTGGGCGATGTGGTATGACACGTTTATCAGGTTCTTCTTTACCTGGACCCCACAGAGATAAAAGTAAATACTATTACAGTAACTGGATCTGCTTCAGTGGCACCAAATGTCTTAGAACTGGTAGTAATACGCCTGTCCAGTCGACTCTTTTTCACATAAGCCCCTTTCAGATAGAAAAGGTGGCACATCTGCAGCAAGGTAAAGGCTGCAATGTGCCTCCTTGTCTCTCTAAAAGGGAGGTGTAATATTCCTCCTTTTCCAAAAAGCCTCCACTTTTCCTCCTCTGGTAGGCGTCAACATGTGACGTGACGTGAAGCAGGAAGTTGGGCGTGAAGAGAAGCAGGGCAGTTTCTGCTTTTCTCCCAAAATCCTCTTCCCGTTTAACATTGGGGCTTATGGGGCAGTTGCTGGAGTTTGTGTCGGTTAGACGCAGATAATTCAAAAACCGTACATCCTCCCGATAAAGTGGACACGTTGCCAGACAGAAGACAAGTGTGGCTACGTTCTTGGAAAATATCACTATTGTAGTGTGAAATCTGTGGCTAGGATCGTCATCTAAAGAAACATTTTCGGAGAGTTTTTTCAGGCTCCCCCACTCTGCCAGTTGGTGCTGCACGAACATTCCGCAATACACACTCATTGAAAATCCTGAATTTTTCTGAATTTTTTCAAAATCACTCACGATCAATTAAGGGTCACCATTCAAAAACTAAACATCGTAGAAAGAAAGTTCAAATACAACTCAAATAGATAAGACTTGTGCCTACATTTTAAAGTTTGAATGGTGTCTCTAGGTCAAAGTCTGCCAGAGCAGGAGATGTTTTTTGACCCCGTCCCATTCATTCCTTATGGGAAATTTTTCGCAGTTTTTCTTCAAAATAAGAGCTTTACATTGCACCCCATCGGAGTTTAGAACTGGGTTCTTAGCGGGGGCTTTTAATTTGAAAGTAGCAACCGCTATTAGCTCGCCGCTACAACAACAAGCGGACAACCAAGACAGCTACAGAGAGCGAGGAGACGCTAGCATCTCCCGGATCTCAGCGGCTTTCCAGCTGCTCATCTTCGTGGATGAAGTGACGAACTGACTGCTGTGATCAGCTGTTTCCTGGTTTTAAAACTCCCGGCTGTGGGTGCGCAGCAGTGCACGTCATCCACACCTCCGCCCATCTCAGCATCTGCCACCACATTGCCGCCTCGGATTTCACAGCAATGGAGGCGCAAATAAGTGTAACGTTACCCTCCGAGGGGCAAAACTGGAGGAACAAAACAGACCACCAATTTGCCGCCTTCTGTCTAAATCCGCGGAGCGAGCCGCCAAAAGGACGGCAGATTGGTGGCTTACTGCCCAGAATAAAAACGGCTATAGATATAACTACAGTTAAGGATAAAGATAACTCACCCGTGTTCGAATGCTTTTGGCACGGTCAGCGTACGTCAGCGTGTTACGAGACTCCTCGAAAGCCACAGAGGCGGGGCTGATGTGGGCGATCATGACTGTTCGGCTGTTCCCGCCCAGCGAGTCCTGTCAATCAGAGACATCAGAACATAATTAACATCAGAATGACTGAATACAGTATTTTATGATAGATTCAGTGGAGTTGGTCTCTTGTAAAGTCTCACACTGCTGTACCTTCAGTAGTCGAGTCAGCTTGCTGTCTCTGTAGTTGACGTACTTGGTACCGTTTTTGTCGCTCAGGGCGTTGATGCAGTTGCCCAGAGCCAGCAGGGAGCGGTTGATGTGGGCGCCCTCTTTCAACCGCTGACCCCTATTCTGAGTCTAACAGAGGGACACAGAGAGAGGTGTAAGTATCATTCATTAATTTCACTTTATCAGATTATTAGAGCGGAAGACAGCTGATAGGAAATGAGGGTAATAAGAGCTGGAGGATATAACACAAACCCACCCAGCTGGACTTTGTAACTACATGTTCAGAGTGTTAAAGGCTCTGAAAGCAAACACAATATTTTCTGATGGAGTTAAAACGATGTGAGTTATTTCAGTCGTGTGATTTCTGTATTTCGTTCAAAGTTTGGCCGGGCTCAGAATGTGGCAACGTTTTAATCAGATGTTGGGTCGTCTGGTCGATGTCATTCAAATCTGATCAAATCAAATTAAACCTCCTTGTTTAGTCGGGTCCATCAGCTTTTCACACACATGGACATGGTTTTATTTTCACTTTTTACAATTTATATTTTCTAATATGGCTTTTGTTTGATTTTATTCTTTATGATCATTTATTTTCAAACATCCCCCATAAGTTTGATGATGTTTTAAGTGTTTATTTTATCATAATTGTTATTATTCTATGTGTCTACTGTTAGATTTATCCTGTTTTTTGGACCAATTCTGCACTTTAAATAAAATGTATTGATTGATTTGCCTATTTAGTCATGAATATTCAACATTACAGAGCAAAACTTAAGAATTAAAACCAACTTTTGAGGGCTTTAAACACCTCGTGCGTCCCCTCTGCTGGACGTCCAGACTCTTGGCTGTTTCCACTCTCGCCCAGTAGATGGCATCGCCTCCTGCGTTTGGTCTATTAATACCTGGCTGAACTAAATCGACCTTAACTAACCACATGCCCTCCTCGTCTTTGGAGGCAGGAAAATGCTCCCTGTGGCCTCGAGTGACAAACAACTCCCTGTTCTGCTCAATTAGTAATGGAGGCCATATGTGCTATTCATCAATAGTATGAGTGTGAACCTTTCAAACAGCCTCCACGGTAAATAAGTGCTCTCGCTCTGTGACCGTTTGCATGCTGTTCCTGTCGTGTGGAAGGACGCTCAAGTGTTAAAAAATGCGACAGGGACAAGCCATTCATCTGACCGACAAGAGCGGACTCAACCTGAGAAACAGCGAGCAGCGATCTGAACAGATTCTTTACAACATCCTCACTTGACTGGTTACAAAAAGAAGGTCAAAGCAATTATACAACTCAGAAAATGGACCGGCTCGCAGAGAGTGAGTGTGCTCTTCCTGTCTGCTGTGTACCCAGAGACAATATTCCCTGTCGTAAAATCTATCACATATTAATCACTTAAAATAAACAATTTATTATATAACCAAGTTCTGAGATAATAATCTTACTGAGTACACAGAGAGAGAAGAGGACGAGCGGCAACATGATGGTTACAGTAAATATCATCGTCTGACACTTCGGGTAAACCATCAGTCTAAAGGATGTTCTGTTGCTTAAATAAACTGCATCATGGACCATAACGGCTGATGTAAAGAGGCTTTTATTAAAGTCTCCTGAGGTTTACTGGAACCATAATCCTCTGGACTGTTGTACAGAAACGCTGCCAAACATCCCGAGTGAGCAGACTGACACCCTCACAAAGCAGACCCTTGTAGTTTGGAGGATATACATGTGTAATGTATAATACAGGAAACAGTGTATGTAACCGGCATATTAGCCAAGTCTTTCAACTTTAATTTGGCAGGAAAGTAGGTGAGAAAAGTGATTTAGAACACCACCTGTACGGCTCCTAATGAAGCATCATTCCAGTCATTTAAACAGAGTATATATACATACACACACCTGTGCTGCTCGTTCAGAGCCAGCGAGGTCGATCATGAAGAGGCGTGCGAAGCGGACCTCCTGCAGGACGTCGCGACACCGGCTCTGCTGCTTCACAGCCACCTGCAGCACAGCGTGGGAGCGAGACGACGTCTGATTGGCCGCCGTGGGCTCCTGCGTGCGCTGCTTGTTGCCTCTCATCAGCAACTCCATGATCTGAAAAAACGCACAGGCAGAGTTCTTGGTCCAACTGAAGAGTTGTGATTAAAATCAATCAGAAGTCGTGTCATGCACGGTTAGGAAGCTCGTCTGACCTCTTGTGCGTTGATGGTCGACACCTCTGTGATGCCTGCGACCTGAATCACTCCTTTAGCGTCTTCTCTCAGGTCCAAGAAGCCCGAGGACGGGTTCAGCAGGTCCCGGATCATCTCATTGTAGATCTAAAGAGACAGGTAGAAATATAAAATCGTACTTTAATGAGGTAGAGATATGTCTCAGTGAAGCATAGTTAAATACAGCGCAGGTCAGGTCATTAAAGTAAAAGGAATCAACTGGGAGGTTGTTAATGTCCATTTAAAAGGCTCCATTCAGTCTTTCAGGTCTCCTACACAAACCCCAACCTGGTACAAAAACATCGAGTGCTGTATTTTCAGCAACTTGTCATTTAGAAGCCGCAGCTCGCTGGGTGGCAGGCTGTCATCAGCCGGTGTCAGTGCTCCTCTTTCACAAAAAGAAAATTCCGGTGATTTCTCTGGACTGACATTGACGGTGCAGTGAAAGCAGCTAAACCCACTTAAAAGCTCAGTGCAGGAAGTGACATCCTGGAAAGTGACTACTGGATGACAAACCACCGGGAGGTTGGAGCTGTAAAGACAGCTTTTATTTGCCAGGCAGAGCCCAGCTACCGACTCCGAAAGCAGGATGCTTTGACTGACACTGACAGTTTAATATTGGCTCTATTAGTTTTTCCATCTGTACTGGGTTTGACCAAGACCAAGAATAAGTCATGCGTGTGGTTCTCTGACGCTGGACTCGAGCACAATGGTGCTTTCAGCGTGCTAACATGCACAGAAGCTAAAACGGTTTCTCCTTCCATTGAGGAAACCAGAATGAACATGAGAGTGAAGGTGGAGTGAGGTCTGCACACGTGTGAGCGGTGAAGAATAGCTGAAGGTTTCTTTTTTTATCTGCAGAGTACATTTATCAGCTTCCACTGTATGTGCTTGTGCACGTGTGTTTCAGAGATTGCACGTGTGAAAGAAAACGTGATTTGTACAAGAAAAGGAGCAGATGTGTGCACATCGCTCTGCGAGGCTGTAAAATGGCATTTAACCTCTTTGCGGCAACAGATTGCTCCCTGGAAACAGCAAACACACTCGTAGCCTTGTGTCGGGAGTTCGATATAGGTCAGGGAACATCCAGACTCCATGATTGGCATTTCAATAGGAACATTTTCACTTCCACCCACCCATAGTGCCACTAAAGTGCTAAGCCTCAATAACATTGTCAATCATTGAATATAATGACAGCTTCTGGCACCGAAAACACAAAATGTTATTCCAATGTCTGATGCAAACCTTTCTCTCAGCAGGCAACGATGGTGCCACTGTGCCACTTTAATTTTTAATGCTCTTTTCGTGTTTGCTCTTTTTATACAAGGTCATATTCATCATCTGCCTTTGTCTCTTCCCTTTCTTTAATTCCCAACCCTTTTCTCACACTCTCATCCTTTCCGCCCTGACAGCCGAACATTACGGAACAAATCTGACTCATTTTCGTTCTCGCACTGCCGTCGTTTGCAGAATGATTTGGATGAGCAAAAGTATAACAGGCGAATTGTGCACTTGAAATCATAAAACAGATTCTGAAAGCGGCAGGCAATTTCCACAGATCACATTTTATAAAACTTCTATATTATTTCCTCTGTTTAAAAAAAAGGCGTGGAAGACGAGAAGTAAAAACAGAAGTGTAACTTGAAAGGACAACCTCATTCAGAACTATAAATATCATATACGCTAGAAATCATCTAATTTAAAATTGTCCAAAGTCGAGAAAACCCAATATTTACCTCTTTAAATAGGAATATGATTCACTGCAGTGCTATCAGAGACAAAGGAACCAATCCAATTCGATCCAGTGCTGCTGTATTAAGGGTTTTGTCATTAAACACACAGTATGAGCTGTACACGCTTCTCAGTATTGAGGATTAGAACCACAGCCTGCCGTCTCATCCGTGGTCCATCCATCCTCCAGTGACAAAGGCTGAGATCATCACTCAGACAAATAAATAATAATAATACATTAAATTCATATATAGAGCTAAGAAATCACAGGACCACACAGGATCACTCCACACCTACAAGCAACAGTCAACATATCGATATTAATTTCGTTTTGGTGACAGGAGACATCATCTTAAATTCTGGATATCGTTATATTGTGATGTCTTTCCTGGTTTAAAAAAAAAGATCTACATAAAACCACTGGTGTTGTCCAAGCTACAGTGCTTCTGAATTTGAGATGTAAGAAAGACAAACGTCCTTGGTCTTCACACAGATTTTGAGTGATGGTCTTGTCATATAATTCCTGCCTTCCTTCTTTAATAAGTCTCTATTCATGCCACAAAATAACTCCGTCTTCAGGCCCTGACACCAACTTCACCTGAGAGAAGTTATGCCGACTGTCTGAGTCTGAGCGATTTAAAGTTTTCAGTCACCTTGTCTCGCTCCATCTTACATTTTTTGAGAAAAAAACGCTTCACTTAAACGGCACGACTGTTCATTCTACGTCATGAGCGAGAAGAATCAGTCAGTAGTCTCTGAACTCCAAAGGATACCAATGAGATAAAACATAATAGGTGACCATTATATACCATTATATGTACTTAGAATATAGACTGAGAAAATGTGGCCCTGCAGTATTCAGCTCTTGATAATTTGCCTAAAAAAAGACAGAAAATACATACAAAAGCAGACACACTAGAAGAAAAGGCTGACAGGATAATATATAAATATATAATATTGACAATATGGCCAATCGATAAGAGTCAGTTAGTGGAAAAAAACTGCAGCTGATGGTTTAATGATTGTTTTGAGGCCGACTATACGACTGCTGTTTCCAAAAACGACTGTAAAGAAAGACACGTTCTTTAATTTCAAGGTTTACTTTAACACGGCAAAGCAGCACCTTTCAAAAGGAAGTTCAAAGTGCTTTACATAAGACCTAATAAAGACAGCGAGATGAGATATAAAAGAAACACAAGGCGAAATAAAACAGACAAAAACCACACAGTGTGGGAATGACGTGTTCTGTGAATACAGGGCGGTGGACGAGGACGCCCGCTCAGCTCGTCTCAGGTGTGAAACGAATGCCAGACTATAGTAAAGTTACACCAGCAGTATCTGCCCGCAATTGTCATTAGCTAACAACCTCAGATCTTATCAGTGTGAACAGACGGCGGCGGGAGAAGCACTTCTAATTGTGACGCTGACAGAAGCAGAGATGGATAAAGGCGGTTCAAATGTGAAGAAATCAGAAGAACTCTTTGAACTCGTTAATGACCAAAACAATTCGAGACGCGTCACAGCATGAATGAACTGATATCTGGAGACGAGTTATGGAAGATGCGATGCTGACCTCCAGGTAGGACATCGACACGCTGTACAGCATGTCGTCACTGGTCTCCTCGATGGCACGGAACAGGTCGTTCAGCGTTCGGACGTAGATTCCTGGCTCCTTGTCGGTCCCCAGCATGGTGTACGTCTTCCCACAACCTGCACACAGAAACCAACATTTAAGAAAAACATATATATTTACAGCCTGTCATGCTCATGTGTTTACCACGTTAGTTAAGCATGAAACACCTGCAGCTCCATTTCTCTTAAATTTCTGCACACTTGACCCCATATTGTTATTAAATCTGCAGGTTTTTGTGTGCATTGTCATCAACTATCCCTGATATTGTTTTCTTTGTGATTAACTTTTAAACGCAAGGTTTTAAGACTTTTTGAAAAAAAAAGTTAGAGGCTTGTGTCAAATTTAAGCCAGTTTCCAAGCTGTCCTCATCAATATTTCATACACTATAAACAATGGATAAATGACTGTGCATAATGTGAAAGGTGTCGCCTGTAGTCACAAACCCACAGAGAAATATCACCCAACTCAGCAGCTTTACTGCTCTGGCTCTCTCTCGCTGCTCTCATCACCTTCACCTGCTTTCAGACGCATCTGTTGTGAGCAATAAAAGCTCTGGCACACATATTTATGCTACCTGGTCAACACCAAGCTAGCTGGTGGAAATAGTGGAGCAGTTAGCAGCTAATTATATTTCCTTTCACAGTTTTGGGAGACCAAAGTCGAAAGAAATGTGCTTTTAATCCATTTAAAAAAACAAGTGAATAAGGTGATAATATGTAAATTTGAGTGGCCCCGAAGACATTAAGATTATTAATGTGGTTTTAAAAATTGTTAACAAAAGTCTAATCCAAACCATCTTATGGAAGGTGCTTAGTGTGTACTATGTCCTTATTAAGGGTCAGGATGTGCCGTCTTAATTTGTCCTTGGCTGAGCTGACCACACGGGGAAAGCAAACACAAACGCACACTTAAACCCGTTTACTTGCCTACAAGAGGAGACAAAGAGCTGCGAATCTCTGGGACAGATGGACGCACAGAAGGCAGAAGAAGTCAGCGAGACAGATGGATAACTTGATGGGGAAATGCTGCTCGACTATTCTTTGACAATCTGTCGCTACCCACAGGATACGTGGGAGGTAAAGCGTTCGTCATTTTCTAATCAGACCCGCACTCAAATTATAAACCAAAACAGGTGCAAATAAGAGGCCTCACCTTTTCCCTGAGTGTTCTGACTCAGAGAGAGATTATGCACCAGAGAAGCTAACACATGTGCGTATTCGTTGTTGACACACACACACACAAACCTGTGGGTCCGTAGGCAAACACGGTGGCATTGTAGCCGGATATGAGGCCTTCGATCAGCCCTTTGGTTGTAGCTCGATACACCTCCTCCTGCACATGAAGAAGAAATCAAACTTAAAGCCACATTTGTTTCATTAAGTTTTTGTTTCATTTTAACTTTCCCCTCTCGACTGACCTGACTGGCTAAGTAGTCGAAAGCCACATCGAACATGTAAGTCTTCTCCCTGGAGCGGTTGGCACGCAGGATGTCGTCTGGGTCCTCCATGGGGTCCATCAGAACCACCATCTAATGAGGAAGAGGAAGGCAAAGACAGGAGAGAGAGGAAAAAAAGACGTACACAATGTGAGTGGGTGTTACATCTCCGAGCCCGTTCTGACGTCTGAGCAGCCAATTAACATGATGATGCGTCTCCTGTCATTCACTGGGGAAAGTTAGGCTAATGAGCAAATGTGCCCGAAGTCAACGAGTCCAGGTTCAGCGTGAAAATGTGAAAAGGATAGCTGGAACATTACTGAGATGACCTCTTCAACAGAGTTCTGCTGCCACTGAACAAATCACAGATCAGAAATTTCCACTTGGAGCTTCTGCTGTTGTTTACTGTTATCATTATTGTTGTGTGTTATGCAAAGCTGCAAAAGAGAAATTAAAAAAGCAAGTACAACTGGAGCGTCAGCTGTCACGGCCGGCTAACAGAAGATGCAGATGGCTCTCTGTTGCAGAAGTGGAAAACACTTTGGTTTACATCAAGAACATTTAAATCAGACATTCACAGCTGACAGCTTCTGGCAGGTTTATCTACTGCAATGATTCCCAGCATTGTTTGTTTAATGTGCCTGCACAGCTCGATCAGATGAGCTCATGTTATTGTGGATGTTACCGTCACAATACAAAACAATATTTGTGTTTTTCAGTAGGTTTAGTGAAGCACACTGCATACTTGATGAGCTTTCACACACTCTCAATTGAAGTGGTTAGGACAGACCTCAACAGACTTGGGACATGTTCTGTCGACACACCCAAGATCAGCCTCACACCAATCTGTAATCCTATTAAAGTGGTTATTTTTCTCCTAAAATTAAAACTGTGGGTCAAATCATCAACTTACCAAGAAGGTGAGCTGCTCTACAATCAGGTACACGCGGTTCAGAATCACAGATCTACTGTACAGTTTCAACTCAGTCTGGTGGACAGGGCTTAAGACAGAGGGTCCTGTTGTCCCAGGGATGGTAGAAAATGTGTTTGGGATGTACAGAGATCTTCCTCGTAACACCTCCTATTTATTTAAAATGATCGCTGAGTAAATGACAAACTGAGCGGGAAATCTGTTCAGCAGTTTTTGTGTCACCCTGCTGACAAACCCACCAACAAAAAAACTGACAGACGGAAGTGAAAACAAAAGCTCCTTGGCTGAATTATGAATTGTAAGAAATGTCAGTGGAAGCTGTCGTCTCCAATGAACGACTCACTGACAAAAACAGCCCCTGTTCGGATCAAGGACATTTCATAGTACATTTACATTTAGGGCATTTAGCAGACGCTTTTGTCCAAAGCGACTTACAGTCTGTATATTGTACGCTTGCATCTGTGCAAATGGGAATCTACTCAAGCCATCTGCTATACTCTGAATCCTACTTATAGAACATGAGACCAAACCATCAGCCCACATGTCAAGGACATTCATAGCATCTACAGGAGAGTGAACAGGTAGACAGTAGAATGAATGTATGAAAACAGAAGGAGATGAGATGAATCATTGTTCCAACTGAGCTGTTTGAAAAAGCCTAAGCCAGAACCATAATCACCAATAATCACAGCTCTCCAAAAGAAGATTTAAGGGAACGGTCCAACATAACATCAGACAAAAAAATATTATAACGCAGCAGACAAATCAGTGAGTGGGTGCGAACAGCTTGACAGGTTGTTGACAGCTGACGGACAATTATTCCCTGCACACTATCGTGGGTTGTATCACATGCTCTCCAAATGTTTAACAATTTTTTCCACAAATTTTTAATCTGCTGATTCTTTGTACAATTATGTGATGACTGTTCAGTCGATAAAATGTCCAAAATTTTTGCCTAAATTGCATCTTTTGTGCAAACAACAGTCCAAAACCCAAATAGTCTTAATTTACTGTCATTAATGACAAAAACAAGCAGCAAATCCTTACACTGAAGAAGCTGGAGACTGCAAGTATAAGGCATTTTTGCTTGAAAATGACTGAATTGATTAACCGTTTAAAAGAGTATAGCAATTAACTGCAGCTCTACTGTGCACTGTGCAGAGTCAATAATAATAATAAAGAAAACAGGATAGCACACAGGACCCTCGGGATCATTTCAGATACGGCCGCGGGGCAGCTAGGAGTTTGCCAGGTTTTTCAGCTGATCAGCTCGGCTCGGACCTGGAGAGTCCTCTGAGGGCTGAAACGCTGAAGCACCCGGCCTGTTTGATGAGCCCCTCAACCACTGAGCCGCTCACTTTGAAGCCTCTCGATTGAAATTCAAGAGCAGAGATGGGGAGCGGGAGGAAAGACGGAGAGAGGCGGGAGAAATGTCTGCAACACCGTGACTTGTTTGTCTTTGGAGTTTACTCCTTTACTGTGTCCATAACACACCTTTTTTTCCTAGTTGAATACATCTTTTCATGGTATGCACATACGAAGAAGATGAGGTGAATGACACAAGGACAACACGTGAGGAGAGGGAGGCATGTGCAGCAGGGTGATGCTGCACTCTTTCCGATCCTCCCTCCCTCTTCTTTCTCCCCATCCTCTTAACTTCCTGCTTCTCCTCTAACTTTTCTTTGCGCGGCTTCCAGCTTCAATGACGTACGAGTTCTGATCGCATTTCACAGGAAAGATATTGTGAACGAAGGGAGTGCTCCTCTTAGTATCAGAAGCATTTAAGCCACTTAATCTTGGCCAATCTGATGACCTTCAGATCTAATATGTGTAGAGTCAGAGGAAGTAAACATCACGTTCTGGCTTAAGATACCTGTTTTGGATGCCACAATCATGGCTGGAAATTATCCAGAGGTCTCCTGGAAAATATCCAGTGGTGTCACACTTACAAATGTTTAAACAGTCTCAAAC